>QKWP01001733.1:61008-94519 GCA_003550325.1 Gigaspora rosea | reverse complement strand
CCGCTTTGGGTGAGAGTTTATTTAATCAAGCCTGTGGATCAAGGGCGCCTCTTTGGGCGCACCCACAATTGAGTTACATTGAATGAGAGTACAACTAGCCACACGTATAACTTTTGGTTGTCTAATTTAAGTAGTCCGCCCGAAGGTTCTACACTAGTTGCCATACCTACAACCCAACTAGGGGATTGCCTATTTAAACCCTCTGGTCCAATGCTTCGCATGTCAATCCTACTTGTGATCACCGGTACAGCCCTCCAATATATTAGTCAGTCGAAGACAGTCACGGATACTACCTACATCCCCTTAGGACTAATTTATCCTCGCGGGTAAACTTGGTAGAGCAGCCCCTGTCCCACACAGGTATTACCTACACTTCGGTAACTTACGCACTCACCGAGGCAAGCAACTTGCAGTCAGAGGATATCTAACCGCTACCATTACCTACTTCTGCCCTTGTAAGGTTCACACCGACCCCGGTACCCACCATTACTTTCCTACCGGTCCATCACCGGGTGCCCAAACTTCCAAACCAGTTGGCCCGGAAGGGTTGATCTACTCAGCATTAGGTGCTACTATGGTTTTTCTTCCCCTGGTACCTAATTCCAGAACATAGGTCCTTTTCCTCCGGTACGATTCCGGTGGCCAGGTTGGTGGGCCCTCTCCTCCGAAGGTCATATCGTCCAGTTCTCCAGCTCCGGTTTCTGATATTTCGGTTCTGGTAGCACCGTTGAAGATCGTTGCTACCTCCTTACTCGGGACTTTCCAAATAGGTTTCCATTTCCCCGGTTCCTTGGATTTGTCTGTGTCACCGGACACAACTTCGCCTGAAAGCTCCCATTCGAGATGGTAACTAAGGACTACAGGTAATTTACCCAACCAATCGACAGGAAACGGTTACCGTAACACAGGTCTATTTTTCCAAAGCGTCGCCAGTGGGATTTGAACCCTAGACCTGCCACTTGGGGGTGACAACTTACCAACTTCCCTAAGTCACCACACCCTCATAAAATTTTTCTTTAAACTATCTATCTGCTTATTAACATATAAAAAAACTTCTGAATGCTTTTGAATTTTGACCCAACTAGTTATGAAAATTAGAATTAAATTATTAAATTGTATCTATTCTGACGGTTAGAATATGGTTTAGTAAAATCTTTTGATCGTATATGTAAAACTAATGTACAACCTGAATAAAGAAATATACCGTATATTCCCGAAAATAAGCAACCTTTTTTGGCCAAAAAATTACATGAAAAACAAGAGGGTTGCTTATTTTCGAAATATTGAATTTTAGAAAAATTGGAAAACGTACTAATAAAAAGTTGTCCAAATGACACCAAATTTTTACTATAGGTGTATTTTTATGCGGTAAACAACTTTACTTAATCGACTTTTTGAAGTTTACTTAATAAAAAAAAAGTTTATATGTAGCAACTGCGCCAACGCATTTTTGAAATTTTTGAAAAAAATCAGGGGGTTGCTTATTTTCGAAGTAGCTTATTTTTGGGAATCTACGGTAGTTCATATGGGCGGATTTATGAAATTATAAGTAAGCCTTATTTTTTTAAAACTTTAAGGCTGAATAACGTTTGATCTACTTGTCCGTTTTGAATGATTTTACTACCAACATGTTCGTCTCTTTGAGACGATTCCAACGAGCCCAAAATCATTAAAATCCAATCACAGGATCGTGAGATAATGCGCTGTCAAATAGTGACGCACCTAGAGGGTGGGAGAAATGAGTTAGACATAGGTCTAACCCATTTCTCCCACCCCCTAGGTGCGTCACTAATTGACAGCGCATTATCTCACGATCCTGTGATTGGATTTTAATGATTTTGGGCTCGTTGGAATCGTCTCAAAGAGACGAACATGTTGGTAGTAAAATCATTCAAAACGAACAAGTAAATCAAACGTTATTTAGCCTTAAAGTTTTAAAAATATAAGGCTTACTTATGAATTTCATAAATCCGCCCATATGGTCGTATTCTGTTGAAGATACAAGTCCAAGATCTTAAAAGCTATCAATTAGTTTTTTGATCTTAAAAACCTTCCCCAAAAATGAGTTCAAATATTACCGCTAAGACATAGAGATTTTTACTATATGTACGTATGTACATACGTACTAAAATTTATTAGAAAAGTGACTTGTGCATTAATATATACAACTAATAAAAAAGGAATTTGTTTCTCTAAGTGCACTCTATATAAATGCACTCTGTATCCAACACACAGTATAAGATCTGATCTCTACGACCAGCCAATCATATTTGCTCATTAACACGTGTATTAATTACCCAATCAGAGTCATCGACTCAACTATAGTCGGCTAAGCTGATTTTTAAATATTGATTTAGTCTAGTCGATAAATTAAGGTCAACTTCAAACACTATCTAGATCACTTTTTTTTCACGATAAGATAAGTACTATATAAATTTTTTTTTGATTTTTTTTATATAAATTTTTTTTTGATTTTTTAATTAACTTGAACTTTTTTTTGTTAGAACACGATCTATTATAGTTTTTACCAACTACTGTTCTTAACTAAGCACTATTATAAGATTAGGAGTTTGGCAAAGATTTTTTAAATGGTTTTTACTGGTATAATTTTTTTTGTTTCTTCTTTTTTCAGTTTTTTTTTAAATTAGTACTAACGTTTATATTCAGGGTTATATATTTGTCGTTTTGTCTATTTGCGTTTCCTGGAGTTTCTTTATCATTGGTGCTGTCTCTTTTGCTGTTAACGCATTATTTGGAGCTTTTTCATCAGTGGCAGTGTCCATTTTTGTGTTCTTTTGTTGCAGGTATATTACTGTCATTGGTGTATTTTAGTTTGGAACCACTTTTATTGCTAGTGCATTACTTGGGCATTCGAGTTTCTCCTTTGTACAGCAAAGTATCAGTTTCTTTTATTTTTTTTGCTTCAACATTGTATTTATTCAGTACTAATTCTTTTCAGGTTCAGAATAGGTAACCATCGCATCTTGCTTTTTTGGTGCATTACTAAATATATTCGTCATTGGTGCCATATTTGTGATGCTGTGTTTGGTTGTTTCATTCATACATTGTTAGGATTTAGTGAATAGGAAAGTTAGAAAGGTTAGATTATATTAAATGTTTAGATAAAAGAATGATGTCTCTACAGTGCTTCTATCATTTATGGTGTCTTTATAGTATTTATGTAGTATTTTTATAGTGTTTGTGTGGTCATTTTTGTAGTATATTTTGTAATATATTTTGTAGTTTTTTTTTTATTAATTAATAAAAATATATTATTTTTTGGCAAAATGGCAGTGGCGATTTGTTGCCATGGTGACCCTTATATAATCGACCAATCATTTTTGAGATTGGCGATCATATAAGATGATCTTTTTTTATTTTTTTTATTTTTTTTTTATTTTTTTTTACCACGATTAATTTTTTTTTAACTGCGAATAATTTTTTTTAGAATCTTCTTTGAAGTCGTAGCTAGAGTCATCGCTGGAGTTGTTGCTAGAGTTGTCACTGGAACTGTTACTAAAATCATTACTAGAGTTGTCGCTGGAGTTGTCATTGGAGCAGTCTTTCGATAAGTTTCTTAAACCTTCTGTGTTTTTTTACGTTTTTCGGTATTTAATTTTGTCATTTTTTTGGGATAGGTTCTTTGTCTCTTTGTTGGTCTTTGGTGGTTTTTTTGCATCATTTTTCGGTAGGTAGTTTGTGCGTTTTGGTAGGTAGGTTCTTTGTTTTTTCATCGATGAATTCAAGTCTTTCAGTTGTTCTTCTCTTTTTTCGGTGAGTAATTTTGGCATTTTTCAGTTAGTAGTTTGTCTTTTCGTTGGTGGGTTTTGTAAGTCCTTTGGTGGTCTTTTTTCGTCGTTTTTTGGTGAGTAGATCTTTTTCTCTTCATCAGTGGGTTCTGTAAGACTTCGGCGGTTCTTTTTCGGTTTTTGGTTGGTTTTTCTGTTTTTTTTTTAGGTTCGTGGTCATTGTTTTCGTTCCGTTTTCGTCTCGTTTTTATTTCGTCTTCGTCCCATTTTTATCCCATTTTTTTTCTCATTTTTCGTTCCTTTTTCATCTTATTTTCTTCTGAGTTTTCTTCTTCTTTTTACCTTCGTTCTGTTTTCTTCATATTTGTACTCAACTAAAAAAAAAAGGCAAATCATCTTTTCCTTGCTTATAAATAATCTATCACCATGGCTATTTTTTCCTTCGTATTGGATATTCTCTTTAAATTAATTTAAAAAAAAAATTAAATTAATACAGTAATAAAAATATCTTATTACATTCCGTTTTTCATTCCATTTTTCATTCTGTTTTCATCTTGTTTTTATCTTGCTTTCGTTCCCATTGTCTTCATATTTGTACTCAGCTAAAAAAAAAAAATTAAATTAATTAATTAATAAATTAAAAAAAAAAAATAAAAAAAAAAAAAAAAAGGATACACGTGATTATAAATGCTGGTGAAATTAAACCATTTCACCAGGTGAAATAGTGAAATAGTTTCACTAAAATTACATCAAAATTTTATTTTGGTGAATTGGTGAAATTGGTGAATTGGTGAATTGGTGAAATTGGTGAAATTGGTGAATTAGTGAATTGTTGAATTGGTGAAACAGTGAATTGAATTGGTGAAACGGTGAATTGGTGAAATAGTGAAATAGTGAATTAGTGAAACAGTAAATTGGTGAAATGGTGAATTGGTGAATTTGCTCAGTCCTATAAATGGTTAATAGTTCTGATCTCAAAGTGTGCCTGTAAAAATATAAAATGTAAAAACTTGAACAAAAACCTAACCGAATTCTAGGCTGAAATAATTCCAGACTCTGGAAATTCACTATTTTACCATTTCGCTGTTTCACCAATTCACCAATTACACCAATTACACCAATTTACCAGTTACACCAGTTTCACCATTACCAATTGGTGATTGGTAAAATAGTGAAATCTTTTCACCACTCTAATTTAATTTCACCAGCATCTATACACATGATTGACTTTGATTGGTCAATCACGGGGTCGCCATGGCGACATGTCTCTATAAAATAAAACTCTTATTTTTTATTATTTTTTGAAATTTATAATTGACCAATATTAAGTATTTGTAATAAATTATTTTATTAATAAAAATATATGAATGTTCAAATGTATTTTTTTAATATATAAAAATTTAAAGGTGTGGCAATATAGAGAAGCTGTCTGGTTGTTACCTCTCCAAGCGACAGGTCTAGAGTTCAAATCCTACTAGAAACGAATTGGAAAATAGGTCTGTGTTATAGTAACATTTGTTCATCGATTGGTCAGGTATATTATCTGTAACCTTGGTACTACCATCTTGAATGGGAGCATTGGTGCAGTTGTGTAAGTTATACAAACAAATACAAGGAACCGGAACAATTGAAACCTGTTTGGCAAGTCCTGAGCAAGGAGATAAGAAAAATCTTCTAACGGTACTACAGAAGACCAGAATTTTAACTGAAAACCAAAGAACCAGACGGAAAAAGCCCTATAGCAAGAGGTGACACCAACCTGGCCACTAGAGTTGTACTAGAGGAAAAGAATCTATGTTTTGGAGAGTTCGTCAGGCACATAAAGCCGGACTGACCAATTCCTCCGAGCTAACTGGTTTGGTAGTTTGGGAGGAACTGGTAAAAGTTGGAAAAAGGGTCAGATGTGAGTACTGGAGATCGGAATGAACCTGTAAGGGCAAATGGAACTCACTAGCCAGTGAGAGGTGGAAGCATGGAGGCATGTATGTGTCAAGACCTAACGGGCTCTGGGCATACCCATATGGGAGTCTTTGGATGTTAAGAAGTGCTAGAACTACCAATACAGGTATAGCTGGTACAAGTGCATATAGTAGTAGCAGGGTTCCTCTGAGCCTCATAATGCTATCCAACTATATCTAGTACTAGAAGCATTTGCAAAACATGTCTGGTTACATCGTCTCTATAAAGGAAAGTACAGTTATTCGCATATTACCGAATTCAGAACGTTAAATCCTGGGTCTCAAAGTTGCAAAAACCCGGCTAGTTGCGACAGCATGCAGGCTTGAGATACTTACCCAATGTAGTAGAGGCAGCTGCATAGCTTGAGATACAAACTCCTGAGAAGTACGTCAGTAGAGGATCTCAGATACACTAATCTGAAAGTACAAAGCGCCTACCTGGCAATGTACACCAAATTGAAAGTGATAATACTAGATAGTGTGGATAAAGTGACAGACATGTAAATACCAATTGTTGGTTGGAGAGGGACGTACAAGCCAGGTCAGTCATATAAATGGGAATATGGAAGGCTCTGGTGAGGTTTAGCTGTGGATAAATGGTGTATAACCTAAAGTTCTAGTTCCAATACTTGTATATAATATGTATGTACTTCGGCAATATATCAACTTACTTAAGTATTAATAAAAGTTTGGGGCAGGAGCTACACCTGGGGTTCCTCCTAATATAAAAAAAAATATATATATATAAAAATTTAGCTAGTATTTAATATTTAGGCGAGCATATAGTAATTTATTATTATTTGCTTTTTGGTCATTTTTTACAATCTGCCAAATAATTGAATTGTTAATTGTTAAAAATCTGTGCAGAAAATTAAAAAAAATTCTTCAACGATCGCTAGCAGGATCACAGATCTGCATTAATTTTTTAATAATTGTTTTTTGTTAAAAATCTGCACAGATCTGCACTATAAAAATTTTCCAATATACTTAGTAGATAGTATAAAAATTGTTTTTTTTTTTTTTTAATATTAGGGATGTAGCTCCTGCCCAAACTTTATTAATACTTAAGTAAATTGACATATGATAGTGCCATAAGTACATCTATATTATATACAAGTATTGAGACTAGGACTTCAGGCTATAAATTTTTTATTCATGGCTAAAACCCACCAGAGCCTTTTATATTCCTATTTATATAGTTGACATGGATTTGTATATTTCTTTTCAACCAACAATTAATGTCCACATGTTCGCTACTTTGCTCACATTTTCTAGTATCATCACTTCCAATTTGGTATGTAGTTAGATAAGCACTTTATGCTTCCAAGTTGGTATATTTGAAATCTGTATACACAGAAAATTCCTTACTAGTATACTTCTCAAAGATTTGTATTTCAAACCATACAGCTGACTCTACCTTATTAGGTAAGAGAAAGAACAAAAATTAGCTGATTTTCTAAAAAGGGGTCTGAAAAACTGTAAATTTAATATGAAGAACTGACTAAAATAGAGGTGGTCAAAATTTTGGCCAAAATTGAATCAGCTGATTTCTGGTAGCACCCTAAGGGGGCTTCCAGAAATTACGTGATTTTTTGGTGCGTGGATGGGGTCCCGAAAATATTAGGTTAAAATTATAATTCTGGTCAAATTTTTATAATTCTGGTCAAAAGTATAAAATTATAAAATTAGTAATAACTATTGTTCTACCAAACCAATTTAGATGATTTAACTACCAAAATGTTTGTCTCGCTGAGGTGATTCTAACAAGCCCAAAATAGCTAAAATCTAATCACAGGGTCCCAAGATCGTTCAACTTTTGTGTAATTTTAATAGTGGTTTTTTAGAATTACTAAGTAAATTTCTTTAATATTGAATAACTTTTGATCCACTGGCCAGTTTTGGATGATTTAACTACCAAAATGCTCGTCTCAGTGAGACGATTCCGACAAGCTCAAAATCGCTAAATTCTAATTACAGGATTCCAAGATCGATAAAGATTTGTATTGTTGTCTAATAATACAAATCTTTATCGATCTTGGAATCCTGTAATTAGAATTTAGCGATTTTGGGCTTGTTGGAATCATCTCACTGAGACGAGCATTTTGGTAGTTAATTTATCCAAAATGGGCTAGTGGATCAAAAGTTATCCAATAATAAAGAAATTTACTTAGTGATTCTAAAAAATCACTATTAAAATTACACAAAAGTTGAACGATCTTGGGACCCTGTGATTAGATTTTAGCGATTTTGGGCTTGTTAGAATCGTCTCAGTGAGATGAACATTTTGATAGTTAAATCATCTAAATTGGTTCAGTAGAACAATAGTTATTATTAATTTCATAAATTAAAACATATAAATAAATTTTAAAAAATATAAAATTTGATTGGCTAATAGAGTATCAGGTGTGGGTGGGTGTGATAAAATTTTGAAATTTATTAGTAACAAAATATTACGTAATTTCTGGAAGCCCCCTAAGTATCTCAAGCTTGTATACTACCGCAATTAGCCAGTTTTCTGCAACTTGAAATCCCAGGATTTAACGTTTCAAATTTGGAAATGTACAAATAACTGTACTTTCCACTATGGTAGCGAGGTTTCTAAGCATGTTTTGCAAATGCTTCCAGTGTCAAATATAATTGAATAGCATCATAAGGCTAAGGAGAACCTGATTTATCACTACATGCACTTATATTAGCATATACCCATATTGGTGATCCCAGATTCTCTTAGCGTTCAAAGACTTTTATATAAGTACGCTCAGAGCTCTGTTGGGTTTTGACATATACATGCCTCCATGCTTTCACTTCTTAATGGCCAATTAGTTTCTTCTGCTCTTGTGAAGTTCACTAAACCCAGTATCTGGTCAGAATTCTTTTTCCCAATCATTTCAGACTACCAATCCAGTTGGCCTGAAAGGATCGGTCTGCCAGGCTTTAAGTGCCTAAGGTTTCCCTTTCCTTGGTTCATGCTTCTATAATACATGCTTTTTTCTTTCAGTGCGACTCCGGTGACCAGGCTAGTAGGCCCCTTTGCCATAGGAGCTCTTGTCTATTTAGTTTTCTAGTCAGTCACTACTAAGATCCTTTTCCTTGGTATCGTTAAAAGTCTAGCTACTTCTTTACTCGGGACTGTTTCAATTGTTCTGGTCTCTTGGATTTGTCTGTATAACTTACACAATTATGCTGAAGCTCATATTTAAGATGGTATTACCAAGGTTACAGATAATATACCTGACTGATCGACGAACAAATGTTATCGTAATATAGGCCTATTTTCCAATTCATCTCCAGTAGGATTTGAACTCTAAACCTGCCGCTTGGAGAGTGACAACCAAACAGCTTCTCTATATCACCATATTCATTAGTATAAAAATTGTAAGCAATGATATTGTAACAATCAATATATATTTAATAAAGACCAGAGGCATAACCTTACCTTAAAAAAAAAAAAAAAATGTAAATAACTTTTGATCTACTAGACCAAATTTAATGATTTAACTACCAAAATAATTTTTCCAATAAGAGGATTCTAGCAAGCCCAAAATTATAAAAATCTAATCACAGGATCCTGTGATTAAAATAGATTTATATTACTATAAAAGTTCTACAATTTATTAAATAATTATAAACTATTTATAGTAATACAAATTTATTTTGATCTTAGGATTCTGTAATTGGATTTAGTAATTTTAAGCTTACTAAAATCCTCTTGTTGAGAGGATCATTTTGGTAGTTGAATCATTGAAATTGGTCTAGCAAAACAAAAGTTATTAACAATTAATTTTTAATTTTTAATTGGTAATAACTTTTGTTTTACTGGGTCAATTTTGATCCAAAATGTTCCTTTTAATAAAAGGATTCTCAAAATTGTTAAAATTCAATTACAGGATTCTGTATCAGAATAGATTTGTGTTATTATAAAGTTCTATAATTTATTAAATAATTATAAACTATTTATAATAACACAAATTTATTCTAATCTTAGAATCCTATAATTGGATTTTAATAATTTTAGGCTTGCTAAATCCTCTTATTAGAGCTATTTTGATTAGAAGAACATTTTTTATTTAATACAGAAAATTGATTAATTTAATAAAATTTTGTATAAATTAAAAATTTTGAAAAGTGACCAAAATTTTAAATTTTTTTAAAAATTACTAATTTGATTTGATCAAATCAAATTCAAATCAAGAGTTTATTCGATTTGATCTAATTCAATATGCCTGATATTTGATTTATTTAACTTTGAAGAAACCTAGTAGCAGTAGTAGCAGTAGCATTCTGAAAGTAATTATTCTCTAAAACTACTAACAATTCTATTTTTAAGGGTAGGGTGAATGTAGATCATTTATCATATGATTTTAGTAGTACAATAAGATTTATATAGAAAATAAAAATGTGCTATAAATAAAACTTTTTACGGTTGTTATTAATTTAGCCAAAAATTTTATAATATGTAGTACAAAATGCTCTTTTTATAATAGTAAAATTTTAATAAATATATTATTTGAAAAAAATTATACTTCTATATGTTGCAAAGTTTTCCTAAGTTGGCTCAAATTTTCCTTAGTTACACAAAAATAATTAATTCAGATTGGTTGAATCTATATTGTTTACTAACTTGATTGGTCGATCACCTGATTTCATATAATCACAACGTAATTACTATTAAAAATAATCTACATTCACCCTACTCTTAAATAAATATATTATTGCCTTCTTGTGTTTTTTATAAATAGATTTACTTTATATTTTGATTTTTTATTTTATTTTATTTTATTTTGTAGACCAAAATTAAAATATTAATAGAGAATAGAAAGTTGTCATCTCAAAATCTGATTTAAACAAAACTTGGTTTTTGCAAACGAAGAATATTTGGAAAGATTTGATTCTGTCAATAATAAAAAAATTGCCTGGATACAAACAACATTCAGATGCTATTAAAAAAATATTGAAATTATATTATAAACACAGAGGCATACTACAAAAATAAACTTAGATGATACTCTAAAAATATACAATCATACCTAAGTTAGAAAAAACAATAAGGTAAATAAGATAATAACAATTTTTTTTTTTTGTTTCATATAAATTTTTTAATTTATCATTTTTATAAAATAAATTAGAAAAAAAGAAAGAGATATAGAGCATTATTATTCTTGATAACAAAAGTATTATTAGGTACCTACAATGACAAGTCAAACCAAAATGCTTATCATTCTGCAAAAAAATAAATAACAAATAAGGAAGCAACTAAAAGGGATAAAAAAAATAAAAATTAATATGCATAGAAAAATAGTATTATGACTCTCATGTAAGTCAAATATACTAGGTTAATACATGGCATTGTTTATCCGGAGCCCTATATTCAAAAACATCTATTATCTGTTTATTTCAGGCTGATTCGTGTTGATTTATTGTTTCTTATTGGGCAATAAATAAATGACATCACTAGAAATAATAACACACAAAATCTGGTCTATTACTCCTTTATTAGAGTCCTTCATTTCATTCCAAACAATTATAGTAGTGTTAAGTTACAATGAAATTAATAATATATCATTCTAATAAATATTATTTAGTTAAAATAGCTGTTTTATAAACAGATTAATTTGGTTGTGAAACAGCTGCAACCTAAGAACAATAGAATAATTCCATGCCATTATAGTGAGAAGATTAATAGAGAAGATTACTTTCACTAAATTGTTTAAGTTGGGCATTATTTGCTAAAGCCTGAGAACTACATAATATCCCAGAACCTAAGAGGGCATCCATAAATAACATTATGTACCCTTCATAGTAGTGCTTGACCCCCCCTACTATATAAAAAAATTTTTCAAAATTCATATGTTTATATATAAAATTTTACAAAAACTTGAATATATTGTAACATGGTGATCCGATTTGGATGATTTAGGTACCATTCAATTCGTCTTAGTGAGACAAATCCAATGGTACCAAAATTATTTTATTTGGATTACTGAATCAATAGTTATTTACAAAAAACTATTGATTTTATAATAATTTTATAAGAAAACAAATAACCAATAGTATTTGGCCAATACTTTTGATCTAGTAATCCAAATGAAATAAAATTGGTACCATTCGACTTCTCTTATCGAGATGAATCAAATGGCACCAAAATCATTAAATTTGGACTACTGGTTCAATTTTTAGACAATTTTTTTTAAAAAAATTACGTTATATTTTTTTGACCCCTCTACTTATTGAGAAAATCATCCAACCCCCTCTTGTATAACGTTATTTATGGATGCTCCCTAACTACGATCTCAAATACTTAAGTTGGCAAGAAAATTCATGAAAAAAAGAAAGATGGAATAAGCACAAAAAACAAAAAAAAAAGTCATACATTTGAGGCAGAAACTAAAAAATAAGCAAGTAAATTAGGTATAAAAAGAGAAAAAGTGAATAATAATAATAAAGTTATTTTAGATGAAAAAACCTTGCAAAAATCTAAGTTTAGCAGCATTCTTAAAAGTATTAACACCAAAATTAGCAATATTCAAATCAGTAATACTTTCAAATGCACCAATACCTATATCATCAAAACTAGCAACACTTATATTAACAAAACCAGCAACACCCATATCATCAAAACCAGCAATATTCATATTATTAAAAACATTTATAATATCAGAAACAACAATAGTTATAAATAGGGCTCCAAACTTTTTGACTCATTTTTTTTGCTATATTTAATTGATAATTTTTAAAAAACAAATCTTTTTAAACTGCTTTTAATTATTATCAAAGTTGCATTGCAGAAGTATACCTTTTTTACAAATTTCTAAATAGAGTTTTGTGATACTTGTATTAGTTTTTAAGTTATCTAAATTCTAAAATCAAACAAAACAGATCAACTAGGTAACCGTGATTCGTTTTTTTCCATTTTTATATATTAGATAGCTCGAAAATAATAAAAAAATCTGAGAACATTTGTGATAATCTATATAGAATTATTATTTATCTGTAAATTTTTGTCTGAAGCAAAGCGAAGGACCTTTAGTTTCTTCGTATCATGATACAAAAGTTACTTTCTTGATGCATCACATATTAAAATATCAAAAACGCAACTTTGCACTTTCCGTCTGTCCACTCACATGATTTTTAAATTATTTTTAATTGGCCAATTTATGAAATTGATAATAACTTTTGATCAACCAGTCCGTTTTGGATGATTTAACTATCAAAATGTTTGTCTCGATAAGATGATACTAACAAGCCTAAAATTGTTAAAATCCAATCACAGGATTCCAAGATCGTTCATCACTAAGTAAATTTCTTTACTATTGAATAACTTTTGATCTACTGGGCTGTTTTGGATGATTTAACCACCAAAATGTTCATCACAGTAAGATGATTCTAACAAGCCCAAAATCATTAAATCATTCAAAACAGCCTAGTAGATCAAAAGCTATTCAATAGTAAAGAAATTTACTTAGTGATGAATGATCTTGGGATTCTGTGTTTGGATTTTAACAATTTTAGGCTTGTTAGAATCGTCTCATCGAGACGAACATTTTGAAAGTTAAATCATCCAAAACGGACCAGTGAATCAAAAGTTATTATTAATTCCATAAATTAGAATATATATAAAATTTATAGTACAAGAAATAAAATTGAGTTTTAGACAAATAATGCTATGCTTTTATCTAGTAAATGCAAACTTTTTAATTATTAAATTTATATAAATATTTAGCTTCGGACAAACAATGCTATGCATTTACCTAGTATTATTAATAAGGAGATAATTGAAAAAATCAAAATTTTAAAAATCTTGACCAAATATGGCATGCAAAACTAAGTCACCTGATTTGGAACTCTAGCTACAAATAAACCAATATCATCAATAGAAGCAATAATAGCAGTAGCAGAGAACTCCAGATTTCTAGTATAGTATTTATACTTTATTTTTTTTAGCAAAAAGCTCTAAAATTTGAAAAGCAAAAAAACAGTTTTTGGCTATAATCTTGGCATCCAGTGGTTTAGTTTGAATAAACTTTTTTTTAAAATGAAGCTCTAAGTAAAGCGCATCTAACAAAAATAAGGACATTTAATTCTGATCACTAAATTAGAAGTTATTTAAGTAAATATAGTTTTGTTATTTTTAGCAAATTAGATTAAAATTGTCCAAAATCTATTTATGACCTATATAAGAGTTCTAGTAGCAGTCTTAACATCAAAAGTACTACCAACATTATTAATGTTAGCAGCTGCTTTAACATTAATACCAGTACTACTAACAAAAATATATTTACAATTTGCCAGAGGTTTTGCAAAAAAAACCAAATAAACCAAATAAACTACTATTAGAAAATGATGCATTAGTATTTAGAGATAAAGAAGTTAAAATAAAAATAAAAGTAAGGATTATACATGAGGACGAACGCATTTTGGGTTCTAAAACCCGAAATTAAAATTTGAAGACGAAATTGTTTTTGACCTATTTTACTTGAAAGACAAAATTATTTGATACTTTTTTTAAATAGACAAAATTATAAGGAACATATCTATATAAATTTTATTTGTTCTTCCTTATAATACATTTTAATTTTCTCTAATAAAGACGAATAGCCTTTTTCAAAAATCAATTTTGGTGGCATCACTAGTAAGGATAGAGGTGAGAATAAAAATAAAAGTAAAAATAAAAGTATAGTTATAGATGAAGATTTAAAAGCTAGTAAAAAAGTAGATAAAGGAAACCAAAAAATAAAAGATTATAATAAGGGTGCTGATATTTATTAGATAATATTTTAGAGGGTGGGAGGTTAAGAAAAATCTTATCTTAGTTAAATTTGATTGGCTAAAATTCTATTTATATATCTTACCTGGGGATGAGGGTAAGTCCTTATAGTAAATGGATATTTTATAATAAATATCAGCATCCTAACAATGAAGATAAAGGTTGAATTGAAAGTAAAAAAAAGAAAAAAAAGAATATAAAAAAAAGAAAGACAATAAAAAGAAAGCAAAAGATCAAAAAAAGGCAATAAATTAGATATTTATAATATTTATTGTATTTTTTAAAATATTGTTTTTTTTTTGTTAATTAACCTGGTGGTCATATCATATTTTATTATATAGTAGCGAATTACATATGCAAATATTGATTCATTATCAGCTTTTCAAGCCTTATAATTAAAATACAATTCGTCCAGTTACCATAGGCACTTATCCATGACCTGCCAGAGTAGATTTCATCTTACTAGTAGCCGGGGTATTTGTATACCTCCAACAACTAGATCAACGGCTTGGATTTACAACCAGGCATAACCATCTATTTTTCTTTCAAACTTCTTTTATCTAAATCCAGCAGAGATATTAACTAACAATAATTGCGTAAAAAAAAACAAAAGAAAAACAACAGAGTAATATACGAAAGGGTATAAAAGAAAGCAACGAGAAAAAAGGGTATGTAAAAAAGAAAGGAAACTACAATACCTAAACGAAAAACCAAAATTAAATGGACAAGATAAAAAAAAGCGAAAAAAATCAATGGAATGACATACATATATTAGAAGAAGAAAAAAAAGAAAAAGAAAAAAGAAAACGAAACACAAAAAAAAAAAGGAAACAAAAAAAAATTCAAGAATATTTTCTGAAAATTTCTATAGTAGTTTCTCCAAAAAACCTTATGCATCATTCATTGTTTATTTTGTAAACTCATGATCTTGAATCCAATATGGTAGGTGCCTTCCTAATTTGGCAAACGCTGCTGATTTTTTGGAGGGGGTATGCCAAAAAGCCCACTTTTTGAAAAATTCAAAAAAGCCGTCAATACCAAAATTTTTACTTGTAGTTTTCTTTAGAAAAAGTGGGTTTCTCCTTGTAAAACTTCTTGACCAGACCTGAAACTCCTTTTTGGAGCTGGGCTGGTACTTTCTTCTTTGGTAAGTAATAAACTCTAAGCTTGTTAGCAGATAGTCTATGATCTTTATCTCTAAACGACAAGTGCCGTTCTTTGCAGTAAGTGATAAACTCTGAACCAGTCGGCAAGCTTTACCTCTAAACGACAAGTGCTATCATATGGGTTCCCAGTGCATTCTATTAAATTTTACTAGTTATACAGTACCGGACAGCAAAAACCATCCAATTTTTTTTTTAGGGCGCCAAATTTGAGAATTTTATAACAATTCTGATTGGCTAATTTTTGTATACCTTATATGTCCGAAAATAAGCTACTACCTAAAATAAGCTACCCTCCTGATTTTTTTTAAAAATCTTAAAAAATTCGTTAGCAGTTGCTACATATAAAACTTTTTTTTCTACTAAGTAAACTTCAAAAAGTCGATTAAGTAAAGTTGTTCAACGCATCAAAATACACCTATAGTAAAAATTTGGTGTCATTTGGATAACCTTTTATTAGTACATTTTTCAATTTTTTCAAAAAATACTATATTTCGAAAATAAGCTACTTTACGATTTTCGTGTAATTTTTTGGCCAAAAAAGGTAGCTTAATTTCGGACACATACGGTAACAAAATTTTGATTGGTTAAAAATATAAAATTGATTTTTTTATATAATAAGCACCAAATTTTGGATTTTTAATAATAAAAATTAACCAATCAAATCACGAGCATATAATTAGCATCAATCTGATTGACCAATTGTCCAGCGCCAAATTTCTGCTTTACTATTAAAGTTGCTGAACCTTAAACCCTTATAACTTCTTTAAAAAGCAAGATATCAAAAATCTGTCTTACAGATTTGTAGTTTAGGTTACAAATAAAAAATTTGTAAAAGGGATTTTTAAAATAATTACTTGTTGTGAAGTTATTAGACTTTAAACAATGCCGAAAAAAATGGATAGTTTTCGCTGTCCGGTACTGTATTAAAAAATTTTATACTAGCATTTTTGGATTTTTGTTGGTACAAGTGATCGTTGGAAAGAGTAGATATTTAAAATATTGTTTTTATCAGAATATATTTGATATTAAAATTTAATATATAATCAAAAAATAATATAAATATTGGCCAATATTAGGCGACATAAATAAAATAATTTGGTTTTCATATCCGGTCGGATTAAAAAATAGCAAAACCCGAAATTTTTTATACCGCAGTAATAAGTAGCCAATCAAATTGCACGATTGGTTATGTATAGCTATTGCTAAGTATTATGTACAGTATATTTTATTAGAAAACAACCGAACTATTAAATCACCCATTTCTATTCTGCTTTTCCTTTACTAACTCTTGGGCGCCATTTATAACGTTTTTTTGTTAACTTTTTATTTTTTCTACCATGTTAATTTAAGTGACCTTTTGTATTTTACTTATAAGTTATATAATTATCATGATAATAGGCGATTGATGCAATGATTGTAATATTGCAAAATCTTGTTGTGCAATATTATTTTCTAATTATTAGATAAGCATTGCAAATCTATCTTCATTTATCTTTTTTTTTTTTAATACAATATTTGTTTGAATTTTATAGTAATTAAAACCATTGTTTATCACAAAGAAATGGCGATAATGTGCAAGATAAATGAATACATATTTTTCTCGTCGAGTAGAGATGGGAAAATATGCATTCATAAAGTAATTGCGCATGCATGCACATTTTTAAAATTCATTGAAAATATATTTATCTGGCAAACTCATATAATCAGGAAATTATTTATTATTTTCATGTATTATGATGTAGTATGTTTTGTTTTGTCTCTCATTTATGAGTTATACTAAGAAAATACAAATGGGTATTATTCTCCTGCTATCGAGCAACCTACGCAGCTTTATAGCATCGCGTAATTTTTTCTTTAACTGTCGTACTGACAGGTCATAGGCTGTATTAATTTGTATAACTGACTATCATCCTGACAGGTCATAAAAAGCATTTACTTTTTTACAAAAGACTGATGTCTTAATCATAAGTCATCTAACTCTCATTTCTTATATGACTGTTGTCCTGATAGGCCACTTAGGAAAACTCACTGAATAAGGAGAGAGGGTTTATATAACCAGAATGAATATCGGGTTTGCAGAAGAAAAAGTCTATCTTATTTAACAATACTAATATATACCTTAAACAATTACACAACGATTACTTCATACTTACTCATTAATTAACTTAAACTGTACCTTACTCTCATACTTACTTCCCTTTGATTGATCATTGATCGATCAATCGATTGAACATTCGACCATAAATGGTCTGTCACATGTCTGAATCCAAGTTGATTTGAGACAAAATCTGCCTCGGTACTTATGTATCAAGCAGATTTTATTTAAATTAAGTTTCAACTGATAACTCCCTATAAATCATGCTCGGATAACACAATATCATTATTAAACAAATTGGTGAATATAGATTATAGAAAACGTATTTTATACAAAAATTTTAAAGAACTCGTGAATTATTTAATTATTATTTATTGATATAATATCCTTTTCAGGTTAGCGTGATTGTGCATTTACTAATTTCTGCTATTGTTAAAAATTCTTTTTGAATGTTGTACCGTCTTATATATATCTCAAATCCTTATACAGAACAGTTCCGAATATTACACTTAAAATAATGTAATTTGAGATATTTTGCTAATAAATAGTGTTAATATATCATAGAAAGCCAGAAGTGAAGTTAAATTTCATTGTAGCAAAACTTAGCCTTGGAATTATATTTTATTCAAATCGATATTTTGATATATGGTTTATAGTATACAGTTTTTTGGCTAGTACTACGTGATCAGAAAATGATTTAGAGCTAAGTTCGCTATAATGAAAACAAATTTCACATCCAGTTTTTCACTTTGTAGCACTTATATATGCACATTCACTCTGCAGTACTCATTAATGAAGTTCTTTGTTCTGTTAATTAGCATTAGATTTATTATGAAATTCCGAGAAAAAATTTTTGATAGTTTAACTTACATATACTCTGAAATTTTGAGATAATTTGGTTAAAATTTTATTATTACACTTTTATAATTTACGATAAATTTAAACAAATTTTAATTTTTTTTAATTTTTTTCGCCTAAACGTAAATTGTAAAAGTGTAATAATAAAATGTTATTCAAATTATTTGAAAATTTCAGAATATATGTAATTTTGTCTCCTGAACAATGTTACTTATAGCATTTTTTCGATTTACTTAGTATAATTTTAACTTTTATATGTAGAAAAGATAATCGATTATTAAAAAAAACAAATTTAAAAATTTTTACTTGTTAAAAAATAATAATTAATAACTTAAAAAAATATTTATAATAATAAAATAATTAATTCAAAATATTATAATAATAATGTGACTATGTAGGGGTAGTTTTATATAGATGGTAAATAAAAAATTGTGATAGTGATTATAATGCAAATGTGCTTATATAGAGGTGAAAATTATAGTAAAAAGGTTGGTAAACTTACAAAAGTGATTATATTGGTTTTGTGACTATATAGAGGGTGACTATATGGAGGTTTGACTGTACTTCGAAATAGTACCCCAAAATATACATAGATAGGTCAGGTATAAGTTTGCTTATTTTTGAGAGGTTTTATGCAGATCTTTTCTATTTATAGTAATTTTTTGCTTATTTTTGAAGTTTTTTCCATAGATCTTTCCTTTTTAGTAACCCTATAATTAACCTGACCTATCTATGTATATTTCGGGGTCCTTTCGAAATATATTAATTTTATATTATAATTTTATAATTTTATTACTATTTTCACTTATATAAAAATTTACATATAAAAAAAAAACCTCTGGGCAGCCGGGTCCAAAATTTTGTCTCATGTTATAAAAACCAAATTATTTTATTTGTATCGCATTAGGTTAAAACTGTATATAAATGTAATTAGTAAACAGTTAAATAGCAAAATTATTGTATATCATCAACTATCGCTTTTGGTAATAGCATACTGATAGCAAACCGATAGGCTATAGACTTTAAAATTTGGTTTAAGCCTATAGCCTATTGGTCTGCTATTACCAAAAGCAATAGTTGATGATATTTGTACAATTATTATTAATAATAAAAAGATAATACAAAGAGACCTCTTTAAATGCACACTCTATAAGTGCACTCTCTCTTTATATATACCCTTTAGCACAGTTCCAAGCTTGGGACTTAGACCCTAAATGCATCCTCTATATTCTGCACGTACAAAACTCATACAAGTATAAGTTTGGTTCTGATATATATAAGTTATTCTTTTTTTTTTTATATCAAAGTTCCGAATTGGGTGATAAGTTTTTTATTCAAGTCTGTGGATCAAAGGAGCCTTTTTGGGCAACCCAACATTTGTTACAAAGATGAAAATACAACTAGCCATACATACAACTTTTAGTTGTCTAATTTAAGTAGTCTGCCTAAAGGTTCTACACTAGCTGTTATACCTGCAACCAAACTAGGGGATTGTCTATTTAAACCCTCTGGTCCAAGTTCCTTCTGCTAATTCTACTTGTATTACCAATACAGATTCTTCATTATATAAGTCAGTTAAAATTAGTCTCAGATACTATTAACAAATATTCGCTTAGAACTAATTTATCCTCATGGAACAGTCCCTGTCCTACACAGATATTATCTATACTTTGGTAACTTATACATTCACTAAGGCGAACAACTTGCAGTCAAAGAGATATTCTGCAATCACTACCATTATTTATTTCTGCTCTTGTAAGGTTCGCTTCAACCCTGGTACCCACTATTACCTTTCTACCGGTTTTTCCTCGATACATTTAATCCATTTAGCCTGAAAAGGTTAATCTATTCAGTATTAGATGCTGTATGGTTTTTTTTTCTCTGGTACCTATTTCTATAGTGTAAATTCTTTTTCTTAGATGTGACTCCAGCAGCCAGGTTGGTGGACCTTGTCCTTTAGGTTACAGTCATTCAGTTTTTTGGTTCTGGTTTCTGATACTCTAGTTTTAGTAACAATGTCAAAGATCTTTGCTACCTTTTTACTTAGGGCTTGCTAAATGGGTTCTGTTTCTCTAGTTCCTTGGATTTGTCTATATAATGATATACAGCTACACCTAAAAGCTCCATTCAAGATGGTGTACAAGACTACAAGTAATATACCCAATTGATTGATGAGAAGCAGTTACCAGAACTCGGGTCTATTTTTTCAAAATGTCTTTAGTAAAATTTGAACCCTAGACCTGCAACTTGGGGGTAACAACTTACTAACTTCTCTAAGTCACCACACCCTGTAAGTTATTCCTTTAAATGCACTTCACATGATTTTATAATATAAAAATATTTGCTAATCATCAGGTAAATTTTGGTGTATGATCTATATTACTATATACAGTCAACTCTCTCATCCGAACTGCCAGGACTACTTTTTTTTACTGTATAAAATTTTGGAAAAGTTCAGTTTTCAAAAATTTATATATGGCTTATCCGAACTTTATAATAAAATTTACAAATATTCTAGGAGATTTTGTTCAGTTTAGAGAAAATTTAATAGTGTTCAGTTTAGAGAAGTTCAGATTAGAGAGAAGTGACTGTATATTTATATAACTTATATTGATATATATTTATACTATTAAATAAAAAACAGTTATACAGATATATTATAGTATAATAAATTGATTTTTTAATATAATTCTTTAAGTGCACACTCTCTATAAATACATACTTGAGTTTAGTCCCAAGAAAGTGCATTTAGAGAGGTCTTGTATATAATATCAATAAAGATTACTTTAAATTTTAGAAACTAATTACTATGAATTTTTTAAATATATAACTAATCATATTAAAAATCGCTAACTATTAGCCAAATATTATCCAAATATTAGCAAAATATTATCCAAATATTGGCAAATATTATTTAAATATTAGCCAAATATTATTCAAATATTGTTCTAAAAAATAAAGAAAATATATTAAAGACTAATTAATTAATATTCCCGAAAATAAGCTACCTTTTTTGGGACAAAAAAACATAGAATAGTTTATTTTCCGTATTGTTGAATTTTTTGAAAAAATTGAAAAATGTACTAATAAAATTGTCCAAATGATGTGAAATAATTTTAAAGTAAGTGTATTTTGATGCGCTGAACAACTTTACTTAATTGAACTTTTGAAGTTTACTTAGTAAAAAAAAAGTTTTATATGTAGCAACTGCTAACGTATTTTTTGAAATTTTTGAAAAAATCAGGGAGAAAGTTTATTTTCAAAGTAGCTTATTTTCGGGAATATATAGTATTCAAAAATATAACCAATTATCAGTACAATATTGTATAAATAATGAAAAAATTTTGTAAAATAGCTAATACAATATTTTTTTATAATTTATCTAATCATGAATTTATTATCAAAATTTTAATCTAAATATTTGCCTGATATCTTTTTTATAATTTTATTAATTTTTATACAAATATATAAATATTTTTTACTAATTTATAACCGATATGCACCAAATTTTTTTAAATTATCAGCCTATCGCTCTTTTTTAATTCCTTATTAATCTGTTATTAGCTAATATTATATCAGACTACTATCTTCATAAACGATTTTTAGATAATATTAAAGTAATATTTTTGATTTAAATTAGTGGCTTTAAGTCATTTTATTTGCAAAAAAGAATCCAGAAAATATCAATATATGGCTTTTGAATTAGTACTACTTATCTTAACTCTAACTCTAAAAAAGAGTTAGGGAGCTTCCAGAAATCAGCTGATTTCTGGGTGGGTGGGTCAGCTGAAGTATCAGGTGTAATTCCGGCCAAAATTTCATAATTCCAGCCAAAGTTGCAAAATTATTTTTGTCCAAAATTATAGATTTATTAATAATATTTAATAATTAATAACTTTTGATCTACTGGACCAAATTTGATGATTTAACTACCAAAATGATCCTCTCAATGAGAGGATTCTAGCAAGCCCAAAATTGTTAAAATCCAATTACAGGATCCTGTGATCAGAATAGATTTGTGTTACTATAAAAGTTTTATAATTTATTAAATAATTATAACCCATTTATAGTAACACGAATTTATTTCGATCTTAGGATCCTGTGATTGGATTTTAACGATTTTGGGCTTGTTAGAATCCTCTCATTGAGAGGATCATTTTGGTGTAAAATTATCGGAATCGGCCCAGTAGATCAGAAATTATTAACAGTTAAATATTAAATTTTAATTGTTAATAACTTCTGATCTACTAGGCCGATTTCGATGATTTTACTACCAAAATGATCCTCACAATGAGAGGATTCTAACAAGCCCAAAATCATTAAAATCAAATCACAGGATCCTAAGATGAAATAAATTTGTGTTACTATAAATGGATTATAATTATTTAATAAATTATAGAACTTTTATAGTAACACAAATCTATTCCGATCACAGGACCCTGTGATTAGATTTTAACAATTTTGGGCTCGCTAGAATCTTCTCATTGAGAGGATCATTTTGGTAGTTGAATCGTCAAATTTGGTTCAGTAGATCAAAAGTTATTTACTATTAAATGTATATTTAACTTTTTAATAATTATAAAATCTGATTGGCTAATTGGGTATCAGGTGTGGGTGGGTGGGGGTAGGCTTATAGTAAACAAAAATCAGCTGATTTCTGGAAGCTCCCTTATATAATATATAAAAATTAAATTGCAAGTCTACTGTACATATAATTACTAATACCTGCTACTAATATGTTTTCTTTATGTTTATTATTAATATGAGAAATCAGTATCATGTTCTTGCAAAATGTATCAATTAATGCTTTTCCTTCTATTATATAATTACTATTGAAAGATTTAAAAAAGTCAGTATAAAGTTTTAACAATATAATCTGTTATTAAAAGCGACAAAAACAAACTCACAATACTAAAACTGATAATAAAATGATGAAATTATATCAAAACACTCATATAATAACTAAAATGACAATTCATAATGATACAATATTGCTGATTTCAGTAACAATGACACTTATACTTGAATTAAATTAAAAAAAAATAATTAATTATTAACTATAATTGTTATTATACAAAAACACAAGTATAAATTAATATAACTGTCCAAACTATCTAATGGATATAAATAGCTCTGTTCGAGTTCAGTCTGGTCTGAGTTCAGGTTTGGTCTAAATGATAACACTACTTACAAGTAGTTTTCTTGATTTATATTTGAAAAAAATAGTTTTAACTCCAAAACAAAAACTTAAAAAAAAAAAAACAAATATTCTTTTTTTTTTTTTTTTTTTTATTTATTAATGTCAAGTACAGAAATAGAATAGTAAGTTACAATTATATCAGAATGATATATAAAGAAATACTATATTTAAAATTTCTAACTAATCATCTAATGATCTATGCAATAGGGCAAGCCTATCACTTGCAGTCAGGGCTAACCATTAAACTGCTACAGAAAGAAAATGTGACATTTCACCTCATACTTTTCTATTTTAAACTAAAAGGTTAAATTTTTAGTTTAAGAAGGCTAGAGGAAACCAAAACAAATATTCAATTTTATACTATTGCAACTATGTTGTCTTTTTAATACATTTAGGAAAGTATCAAAAATCAAATGATTTTTTAGAAGAAAAGGAGGTAAAAAAAGTTAAAATTATATATAAGAGGGCTTCCAAAAATTACATAATATTTTGTTACTAATAAATTTCAAAATTTTACCCCACCCACCCACACCTGATACTCTATTAGCCAATCAAATTTTATATTCATATGTTTTAATTAATGAAATTGATAATAACTATTTCTCTACTGGACCAATTTAGATGATTTAACTACCAAAATGTTCGTCTCACTGAGATGATTCTAACAAGCCCAAAATCGTTAAAATCTAATTACAGGGTCCCATGATCATTCAACTTTTGTATAATTTTAATAGTGATTTTTTAGAATCACAAGTAAGTTTCTTTAATACTGAATAACTTTTGATCCGCTGGCCCGTTTTGAATAATTTAACTACCAAAATGTTCATTTCAGTGAAACGATTCTAACAAGCTCAAAATCGCTAAATTCCAATTACAGGATCCCAAGATCAATAAAGATTTGTATTGTTAGACAAGCAATAATATCTTTATCAATTTTGAAATCCTGTTATTGGAATTTAGCGATTTTGGGCTTGTTAGAATCGTCTCACTGAGACGAACATTTTGGAAGTTAAATAATCCAAAACGGGCCAGTGGATCAAAAGTTATTCTATATTAAAGAAATTTATTTAGTGATTCTAAAAAATCACTATTAAAATTACACAAAAGTTGAACGATCTTGGGACTCTGTTATTAGATTTTAACTATTTTGGGCTTGTTAGAATTGTATCAGTGAGATGAACATTTTGGTAGTTAAATCATCTAAATTGGTCCAGTAGATCAATAGTTATTAATAATTTTATAATTTTATATTTTTGGCCAGAATTATAAAAATTTGACCAGAATTATAATTATAACCTGATATTTTTGGGACCCCACCCACCCACCAAAAAATCACGTAATTTTTGAAAGCCCCCTAAGAAACCTGACCAAATATATATTAAGAGAGGAAAAGAATAACTCTCCAATAAAAAATAATTAAATAATTAATAAGATGTTCTTTATAGTAATTTCTATTGCTACTATTATGCATATGTACAAACTAAAAAAAAGAACTCTAAATACTTAGCCAAAATATGTTCAAAGAATATGATTCTGTACATATTCTTTTTTTAGCTCAAGTCTTAGCTTAGAGCGCTGACATTTATTACCTAATATCCATTTACTATAGGGGCTTATCCTCCCACCCCCAGGCAGTGTTGTCACTTGGACATGTCCATACTATATTTTTTGTCCAACGTCCAAGATTGTTCAAAATCGTCCAAGCCTATGTCCCATGTTTAACTAATCAATAAAGTAATTTAAAAAAATATATAATTACATATTTTTTTAGGTGCTGGACTCATTGGTGAAAAAATTAAAATAGATTATCTTAATAAAATTTTATATAATTTTAATTTGAAAAAATATCCAAAATGTCCAAAAAACGTCCAAGTGACAACACTGCCCTCAGATAAGGTCTATAAATAGAATTTTAGCCAATCAAATTTAACTAAGGTAAGATTTTTCTTGACCCCTCATCCACTAAAATATTACCTAATAAATGTCAGCGCCCTTATTTTAAAATTTCCAATAATACAATTACTCTAATTATTAATATTTTTCTAATCAGTCTAATTTTGTAATTACATGCTTAGTAATACAAATGCCTATTCTGTACATAATGATATTAATTTAAAAGATATATTTATTATGATCTACTTCTTTTAGCCATCTACAAACAACATCAAGGCTATAATATATATGCCAACTATGCAGAACAAAATATTACCAAAATTATCTAATACAAATATCTAGTTCTGGCTTATATAAATAATGTTATTTTAATTAGATAACAACAATTCTATTAACTGTGCATCAAAGTTAATCTTTACAAATCTATACTTGCAACAATCAATAGCTCAATATCTAACTTTTATATTATTTTTAACAATACTATTAGCTACAAACAAAAAAGCTTTTTAGTTTTTGAGCTACTGGTTTTCTAAAGCAAAAAACCCAAAACCAGTTTACAAAATTATTACTGATGAAACAAATAGTGCTATCTTAAAAATTTAATATTATTTACTTTTGTAAAAATACTTATTTATTAAAAAAAAATAACAAAAAAAATAAAAAAATAAAAAAAATAAATAAATAAATAAATAAATAAACAAAACATTAATTTAAAAGTAATTAAAAATTAATTTAAATTAAAAATAATAAATAGGTAATAAAAAAAATTTTAAAAAATATAATTTTTTTTAAAAAATATAATTTAAAAATAAGAATTTAATTAATTTTAACTTCTGGTTAAAATTATAAAATTTAACTGCCCTTTATTTTTATAGAAGTTTTTATATAAATAAATTATTCTTTAAAGATTAGGGTTAAAATACAGACTATATTAAACTAAATATAAATTATTTATATGCAAATTTAGATGCTAAAAACTTCGGGTCTACTAAAATGCACCTATGGTGTTCTACACCATGTTACACAAACCATAGAATAGCCAATCAAAATTTAAGATCAGGTGTAACATAAAATTTCGGTTTTTTTGTTTGTTTTTTAAAAAAACATTCAAATCTCTAAAGTTTGCTTATGAAACCACCTTTGGGGCTCTAATAAAAAAAATTCCTTGCTAAATTTTGGTATAAACTATGCCCCCGCCCCATCCCAGGTCTCACCCTAACCCTAAGGTAATAAAAATTTATTTTTTGTTTTATAAAAGTTTATTTTTTGTTTTTGTTACACAGATTTGTAAATCTAATTTACCTATGGTATAAAACACCATAGGTGCATTTTATATTATCCGAAAAACTTTTACTTAAAAACCCAAAGTTAGTTTATGTTTTAAAAATTTCTTTGTTTTGTTACACAAGATTCTGCGATCTGATTGGTAAATTGTAGAGTAGTTACATCACCAGAAGGCAAGTTAGCAACATTCTACTACTTAAAGTTTATAAATAAAATCTTTGATAAAAAGTATATTTACTCTATATTACTACTATATTAATAGTTTTTTATTTTATTTAATTAGCAATTTATGTAAAAATAGGAAATTTTAATTATAAAAGTTGGGAATAAATATTTATATAGTTTTAATAGTAATATGGAATCCAATTTCCCAAAATTATATAGTAAAAAGATGGGTTTTTTTAAAATTCAAAATTTCAGCTCTTAGTAAAGTATCTTTTATTTTTAAACAATTCTACTGGACTTTTAATAAGAAGAAAGCCAAATACCATATTTTTATGCCTATATAATTTAATTTTATATTATATTTTAACTATTAATACTTTATATCATAGGCAAACTGAATTCCAATATTTCAGAATTTTATAGTAAATTTGCTCTACTTTTATTATATAAACTGTCCTGTTCTTACATGAATTGCTAATTAAAAAATTTTTGTTTAAAAATATTATTATATTTGTAACAAATAAAGTAACAATACCATTATAGAAAATTGTATTATTTAAAGTAAGTTTACTAATTTATTGTTATTTTTAAATAGTTTAAGAGCTAATCCGCGTAAGAACGGCAGTATTTTTATAATAAAATTTGGGGCAAATTTAATATAAAATTTATATATGACCCGAATCTGGAATTCCTTTTTACATATATAATTGTAAAGAATTTTATAATTGCTAAACGAAAAATTAAGATATCTCAAGAACTACTTAACCAATTTTATTGATTTTACTACTATTAGAATCAAAAAAACAAGCTTTACAAACTTCTATTAAAAACTAAAAAAGGTTAACTTAATGAAAAAACAACTTTACTTAGAAAGGACTGCCAGATTTGATTCACGTATAAATTTTATATATTAACTTATCCCCAAATTTTATTATAAAGCTACTATAGTGACTCTGCCGTTCTTACGCGAATTAGCTCTTAAACAAAATTTTATTAATTCTTACAGTAATACCAAATAATATAATGTAGTCTTCAACATAATTAGTATCATTTATAAAATATATATGTATAAAAACGGTTAACCGAAATAATTCCTGACATTATCATATACACTGTCTGGATAATAAATATGGTTTGGAGTAGAATCTAAACATTCAGTTCCATTAAGTGAATCAAATTCGATAGAAAGCAACGAACGGGAATGAGAAGTCGGAAAATCTGAAGAAATTTCCCAATTCATTACTCCACGTAGATTGTTATCTATGACATATTTAGCTTTGAGCCTAACAATATCAGGTGTATCATAGGTTATCAGTTCTTTTCTAATTTGGTTATAACTATAACTTGCCACTATTTTATCATCAAAAAACTCTTGGGAATTTTGAGGTGGTAATTTTTTGTAATCAAAAACACCCTTTTCCCATGTTCCTTCTCCAGTCCCATCAAACGGGTGGCCAATGCCTTTTGTGTTAGTAAATGAACGACCATACATTGGGATACCAACTACAATTTTTTGAGATGGAACTCCCCGTGATATATAAGCGGTAACAGCTTTATCAACCGATAAACCGTCGCCATATAAATTTGCTTGATGACCAGCCACAGATGACCAAGAACCGGACATATCATATGACATTAAATTAAAGAAATCCAGATATTTACTCATATCTTTCAAACATAACTTTTTGTATTGGTCTGGTCCGCATGGTACTGCGGCGGTTAGAAGAAATGGATTTTGTTCGCCAATTTTTTCGGCATATTTATCCATTTCATGCCGAAACTCCTTACATAATGTTACATAATTATTTGCATCGGATTCAGTAGAAGGGTATTCCCAATCAACTAAAAGACCAAAGAGAAACGAAATAATTTAATATTATCAATTAATACTGTACAATGTATCATACCAATATTTTAAAAAAATTATAGTAAAACTCACTGTCGATACCATCAGCACCAAGATCATACATCATCTTTATTGCGGAAGTGACCATTATATTTCTCTTAGAAGGATTTGCAGCAACAGCAGGAAAATTCGTTGACCAAGTCCATCCACCAATTGATATAAGTACTTTAAGATGTCTATTTCTCTTTTTTAATAGACCTAATTGTTTCCAATTACCATACAAATTGTTACCTTCTTCGTTCCAAGAATCACCATCAAAATGCTTATCAGTATCAGCCCAGGGGTCACCAAGTTTAACGTTTCCATCGGAGTCCAAATTTGCAAATGCATAATTGATGTGAGAAATTTTTGTCACATCGAGATCTTTTACATTGAACTCACGAGCATAAATGCTCCAACTTGTGAAGTAAACGGAAATAATTCGTTTAGTCATTTCCGGATGCGAATCAGGAACAGTAATTGTTGGCGTAGGAACTGTTTGTGAAGGTTCTATTTGTGACGACTGCTCTGGCGTGCCGCTAAATAAGTATACTAAAGAAGGAATAGAAGTCCAAAGAGTAATACCAACTGCGAGAAAAAAAAAAATAGCAAGATAATTTATTTTGGATTCTCGTTTGTTCTGTAACTGAGGAGAAGGTTGTTCTTCAGAGGTGCTTAAAGGTGCATATTCAGCCATTTCTGAGAAAAGAAGACATTTTTCATAAATTTAGTTTTGAAGGTAATTAAGAAATATTGGTATCACAAGAGAACGCGTTTTATTGGTGTCTCACTTGGTCATTACACTGGAAAAAAGGTTACGGATTATTATTAGCATTCGAACAGGACCCCGAATAATATATATAGAGGTTTCAAAAATGTTATATTTAAAAGCCGGTTATTGTTTAAAAATGTTATATTTAAAATCGGATACGTAATAACTTTACTTGCTATATTACCAAACACGGATAAAAATATTAAAGTTGCGTACATTTAAAATTTGGTTAAAAAGATTAGATATTATAATCTAATATAAAACATTCACGCGTAAATCAGGTTTTTAACAGTTTTAGAATCTATAAATATTTACGCGTAAACAGGTTTTTTAACAACTTTAAAAAATGGTAAAATATACAAGAGATCGGTTATTAAAAAACCAAAGGTAGTGCACATATCTGATTGTGGTTAATTACAACACAAAATTTAACGGATTACTGTACTTCTAACTATTGTGGTGATATAAGTGATTTAGATAGGGACATGTTGGTTTTGTATGGATTAATATAGAAGCTTGCTATTAAAAAATTTGGTTACTGTACTTGCCAACTATTGTTGGGCATCAGTAATTAGGGATTGGAACCGTCTTAATCAGTGTTGGCAATATGGACATTTGGACTTATTAAAAATAATATGGACAAAATATGGACATAGTAATTTATGGACATGGACATATAGGTTTGGACATAGTCCAAATTTTTTTAAAAAATGAGAAAACTTAACCTGAACCGGGGGGTTTAGGCTACTTATTCTAGACCCCGGGGGGTCTAAAATTCTGTCGTGAACCTCTGATTAATTAGCCAATAGAAATGTTTGTTGTGCACCAATTATAAAATTGATCTTTGTTTACCACATTGTTTACCTCCTTTTTTTTTCCAATAGTCGCTACCTTGGTGTCATCGTTTTTGGAGTCGCTGCTTTTGAAGTTGCCTTTCATTGTTCTGGTGTTGTTGTTTTTGGTGTTGTCATTTTAGGTGTCTCCGCTTTTGGTGTTGTTGCTTTAGTGCTGCCGCTGTTAGGTGAGATTTCGTTGCTGTGTCATCGCTTTTGGTGCAGTCGTACGTGATGTCATTTCGTTGCGTCATTGTTTTAGTGTTATCAACTTTTGTAATTTTGTCTTCAGTTTTTGGTGTTGTTACGAGCCTTTGTTGTTTTTTATTAAGTTTTTCAGTATATTTTTAACAGATCTTTAAGTTGTTCTTTGAGTGAGTTCATTGTCGTTGTTGTTTTTCACTGGTTACCAATAGCTCATTTAGCCGACATAGTGCCGATATCACATAAGATTAGTGTTAGAATTTGATTAATTGCAGAAATATTTTTAGTAAATTGTTTCTTTAGAGTGATGTTGGTAAAATGATTTCAATAAAGTGAAGCGAAGTCGTCTTAAGATTTCATTAATTTATTGGCACTTTTTTTTTTGATTTTTTTTTGATTTATTTTTTGATTTATTTTTTTATTTTTTTTTTATTTTTTTTCTTTTTTCTTGCTGTTTTTGCCTATTTATTTATTGTAAAAATAACAATAAATTATCTTTTTTCTTGCTATTTTTGCCTATTTATTTATTGTAAAAAACCACAATAAATTATTTTTTTTCTTGCTGTTTTCACCTATTTATTTATTGTAAAAAATAACTAAATTATAAATAAAAAAAAATAATGAATAAAAAGTTTAATATAAAAAAAAAACTTGTAATAGTGAAAAAACCTAGAATTTTTTCACTCGACGGTTATTGGATTTGGACCAATCACATTTAGGGGTCTACTTTAATTTGCCTGAACCCTGGGGTTTATTATAACTATCCTAAACCAGGGTCTAGGTTAAGGACGCTCTTAAAAAATATGGGGACCAGGTGCTATCACGTGACTAACAGCCAATCAAATTGTAAATTTTGATCATCACAGATTAGCCTGACAAAAAAAACAAAGAAAAAAAGTGAAAAACACCAAAAATACAAGAAATGAGTGTCTAAACCTGTCTTGTAGCATTAATAAAAAATGTCGGGAAAGGCAATTTTATCTATAAAACATTCTAACCCAAACTTCTAACTAACCTTTATCCTAATTTTAATTAAATAATAAAAAAACATATAAAGGCACCTGGCTTTAACGGTCCCCAAAATATAGACATATACCAAGTGCCAACACTGGTCTTAATTGTTTAACTAGTGTTCTACAAACCCGAACCAAAAGACCCGGAACTGACCTGAACCTGGCTATGGTTCAGGTTCAAGTCTATGCTGACCCAAATAAAATAATACACATTGATTGGCTAAATTGGATTCGGACCAGGTTTTTTTAGATCAGATCCAAGTTTTTTTGGTTTTGGGCCTTATCTGTAACCCAATTTGTTTTTTCAGGGTTTTTTTAAAAAACTTAACGTTTTATAAGTAATATGGTACCGATAGCTTTAACGTACTTTTCTGAAGATCATATGATGCGGGTTAAGCCAATCAGAAGGCTACAAATCCATACTATCATAGTAATTTTACTGGAGAAGTAAACTGTCATTTAACCTAAAATATAAGTGTGTTCTAAAATTTTTGTCTAATTAGCTAGCTGATTAGCTTTGATACTAATAAATTCATATGCTCCATTTTGGAATTTATAAAAAAAGCTTATTTTTTTAAAACTTTAAAGCTATATAATTTTTGATCTACTGGTCCATTTTGAATAATTTTACTACCAAAATATTTATCTCTTTGAGATGATTCTAACAAGCCCAAAATTATAAAAATCCAATCACAAGGTTATAAGACAATGCACTATCAAATAGGTGACGCACCGAAATGGGTTTGATCTATATTAAACCAATTTCAGGTGCATCACCTATTTGATAGCACATTTTCTTATGACCCTGTTATTGGATTTTTATGATTTTTAGCTTAATGGAATTGTCTTAAAGAGACGAACAGTTTGGTAGTAAAATCATTTAAAATAGACCAGTAGATCAAAAATTATTTAGCTTTAAAGTTTTAAAAAAATAAACTTTTTTTATAAATTTCAAAAATCAGAGCATAAGTTATGTTATGAAATTTAGTATAGCTAATAGTGAATATAGCCTAGAACCAACATTACATCATCAGCAAATTTTATATATAGATATATATCGATTACTAACTGGTAAGATATATATCGATACTCATCACCCCTGTAGATTACTATCGATAGTGATAGTAATCGATAGATATCCGGTTAATACCCTGTCAATTACTATCGATAGTGATAGTAATCGATATATATCCGGTTAATCGATATATATCGAATATGATATCAATTAATAATTATTATATTCACATAATTATATTTTTGCAAATTTTTAAACGTTTTACAGGTTTTCACAAGTTTTCACAATTTTTTAATATAAAATTTTATTTTTTTTTATTTATTATTATTATATTTTAAAATATTACATATTTTATTATAAATTATTATAAAAAAATGTCAAAAAAAATAAATTAAAAAAAAACGAACCCAAAAAAAATAAAAAAAATAAACTATTATATTCCTTATATTCACTCATATTTGCTTATATTCGTTCATATTTGCTTATATTCGCTTATATTCGCTACTTCTTGCAAAGTCCCAGAAAGTTAGATCGTTTTCTTGCAAAGTTCCAAAAGAAGTAAGGAATAAATAAAATAAAATAAAATTAAAAAAATAAGTAAAAAAAACAAACAAAAAACAACCCAAAAAAATAACAAAAAAAACAAAAATAAAAAAA
>QKWP01001733.1:25685-44344 GCA_003550325.1 Gigaspora rosea | reverse complement strand
TTTTTTTTAAGTTTTTTTATACTTTTTGTGGAATATATTTTTATGATCCTTGGTAGCTTACGGATCAAATGGGCTTAAAAGATTTTGAACTTTGTTTTTTTTTTTTTACCCGATGATCCAGGTGAGAATTTTTGTAACATGGTTAAAACACTGTATAATCATTAAAGATTTGTTAATCATTATATATTATTACAATTAAAAAGTGAAAAAAAACAAAATAGAAGATCTAATTATAACCAAACAATCTAATCTGATCTTATAGTACAAAATTTGAACATCGTTGAACTATTTCAAACTATTTTGAAAAATCAGTCTAACGCACGATTCAGGTTACAAATCTATTGATTCAGCTTGGTTTCCTAATCTTAAAATATTTTGAAAGGGTTCAAAATATTTTGTAACACATTCGAAATATTTCGAAATTACTTTCGGAATATTTCGAAAATTTGATATTTCGAAATACTTCGAAATATATTACATAATATTTTGCTTATATTACGGTTCATAAGATCTTACGTAAGTTTACGCTATTATTAATTTGCTAATGCTAATTGTGATTAATTTGTAAATTGTGACGCAAAAAATACAAACCCGAAAGTTGTGTACGTGTATTGTTATTAAAAACTATTATAGTGCACTGACCCTTTTTCGATGCTCCCCATTGCAAAATACCCAGCGCAAAGAACGAGATCTCTATTAATTAAATATAGGGTTTTTTTAAATTTTTAGACTGCTTATTGTAAGTGTAAAATGTATAAATACTTAATTTTTTTTTACTTGCGACATAGACCCGCTGCCGTATAATATACCCAGGTCTTTTGTATTGTAAGTTTTTAATGTGTAGATTGTATTAGACCTGGGTCTTTTAGTCAGTGCACTACGGTATATTTTAATTAGAATAGTAACTTTTAACAAAAACTTGCAACAAAAATTCAATATGAACTAAACCAAGTTACTAGAATGCAGATAAGTTCTGTAAAATTTGTAGTTTTTTTTTTACTAATCAAATTTAGTAACATATTGTGGTGCATGAGCTTTTTTGAGGTTTTTTTTTGGCTTTTTTTGTAGTGAGTATAAGCCTGTTTTTTTTTTTTTTTTTAGACGTTGTATTTTAAAAGTTCAATCTAATATGTGATATTGGGAAAGTAAATTTAATTAATATCTGTGAAGATTATTAAAATATTAAATAATCGCAGAACTCTAATTAAATAACTGCGAAGATCTGGGCTTTAAAAATTTTTATAGTTTTTATTAATAAAATCTGTGCAAATATTTAAATATAATGTTTTTTGCAATTCTTCGTAGTTTTAAGTTATACAATAAATAAAATAAATAAACACGATTTGTTTTTACTTGTTTTTTGTATTTTTCTTTTTTATTTTTTTCGTTTTGTATTTTTTTTTTATCTTTTTCTTTATTTTTTTATATTTTTATATTTTTATTTTTGTTTATTATTATTCTTTATTTATTATTATTTTTTTTGGATCTTTTTTTTTTCTTTCGTTTTTTATTTTTTATTTATTATTATTTTTTATTTTTTTTTGTTTTTTTTTTTTTTTTTTTTTTGTATTTTTTTTTTTTTTTTTATTTCTTTTATCTTGAACTTTATTTATTTAATATTTATTTCCGGTTCGTTCCCTGGACCTAGATCTAAAGTTCTAGATCACTTTTTTTCACATTGTTTTTTTAATCTTCGCTTTACTAGACTGGCATGTCTTTTTTTTTTTTTTATTTATTTTATCTTTTAACTTTCTGTAGGTTTATTTCATTAGAACACGAGGTAGTGAAGATTATAGCTGGGGTCTATAAAATTAGAGATTGACTCGAGCAGTTAATAATACCTGGACAGTGATTTTCTCTATGGGACAAATCTCTATATAAAATAAGTAACTTTTTTTCTTTGATCTGTTGTTTTTTTTCTTGCTTGAGTTGAATCTCTTTTCTTTCGTAGGTGTTGGCTTCGCTAGAATGCCATGTAGTAGAAATTCGAATTGGAATCATGTAGCCTTTCTTTTGTTGTTTGTCTTTTTTTTTCTAACTTATTAAAAAAAATTTTTTTATATATTAGTCTTGTTAGAATACTGGGTAGTATAGCCATACCATCACTATTATGTTCATTGAAGTCATTTTTTGGCATTCGTTGTTTTGTGGCATCTCTTGTGCTTTCGTTGTTTTTGGTATTATTGTTCAGCTTCATTACTATTGAAATCGGTATATGGTATATATCATCATGTTTAATATAGTATCTTGGCAGAATTTTAGTGCTGTGAAAGCTAAACATCATTGGCGGCTTCATTATATCGTGTTTAGAATGTTTGGTTACAAGGCGTTTTAGACTCTTAGTACTAGTTGTTAGGGTTAGAGTTAGGGTTAGTTAGTGGTTAAATGTTGTAATTTTATTTTATTTTTTTATTAATAAATAAAGAATTTTATTATCATACAACTTTTTTTTTTTTGATAAAAATATTTGGATTCGTATATGCTAATTTTTTTTGATTAGTTTCGCAGAATGTGATCTGAGTTAATTGTGCCTAAAAATTATATTAAATTTGCACAAGTTTGTATACCTTTAAAAATCTTCACAGGTCTGCGGGATTTTTATCTTTACCGAGAGTTGTAGGGTTGCAGATCTTCGCAGATTTTTAATAATTGTCTTTTTTAAAAATCTGCACAGATCTGCACCTAAAAAACTTTTCCGATAGAAATGTAGCTTATATATACCAAACCAAAAGTGCTAACCAAAAAAATTTTACAATGATGCTCAAATATAACCTAATATAGATTATTCAGGGTTCTATACTACTAATATAAAAGACTTATACTAATAGAAAAGCCCAGTTTTGTCCATATTGTAGATTCTTTCAGGAAAATAGTCTGCACATTTAGCTTTTATTAATGGTATGATATTGTTAATTGCCACTATATTAGGGGAGTAACAAAAATCAGGTGATTTTTTAGGGGGGGAGGGGGGTAAAAAAAGTTAAAATTATATATAAGAACCTGACTATTTATATATTAAGGAAGAGGGAGGGGGGTAGGTCTCTGATAAAAAATAATCAGGTGATTAATGACACTGCCCTTAATGGATATGGCTTTTTTTTGAAGCTAATATAAACAAATACTATTTTGATTCTTGAATTTGTAAAGCCAGCTGGGAGAAAAATATAGTGCACCTTGAGAAATTCCCAAACCATTAGCAGGTGTCTTTGCTTTTTTGACAAGTAAATCATTAGTTAAAACTGTTCAATGCTAATAGACCAGCACGAACTCTTTAAGAGCAAGATCAAGTTCTGGATAGGTAACAGTTCTGTTTTAGAATTACTAGATTCATTATCTAGTCGTTCATTAGCTGTATTCAAAATACGCGAAATTGTACTTTTGTCAACTTTAAGACTCTACTTTTTCTCAATTCAATCAATACAATGTGATTGAGGTTGTTTAATATGGTCACAAGCATAAACGCAAACTTCATGTTTTTGTGAATCCGTAAGAGTAGTTCTTTTGGGCATTTTTTCAAACAAAAAAAAAAGTTTTTTTTTTTTGGCTCAACAGTATATCGTTTTTACAAATATAGCATGAGTACTTTATTTTACAAACAAGAAAATTTAATGCAATTAAACTGGGTAATTTCAAAAAAAGGACACTGGATTTATTAGGCTACACTTCATCAAGGATAATCTTGTAATAGTTATTATAAAAAGTTGATAATAAACAAGGTTCCATTTACAAAAAGTTTTTTTTTGAAATTTGCTATGAGATTTTAAATCAATTCTAGACTCGAACCCAGAATTGAACTGGAATTAAAATAGGACTAGAATGGATGTTTTAAAATTTTTAAAATTGATATAGATGAGTTAGCTTAGAATGATTTGTATTAGCACATTAATGGATCAAATTTGACATGAATGAATTTCACTTACTAACGAACAAATAAAAAAAAGCAAGAGTGCTTTGTGAAATTTATTTAAATTTTTTTTAATTTGGACTGCTATTGTTTAAAGTAATAAAACAGTGCGAAAGTGCTTTATACTACAGTAAATAAAAAAAATTGAACCTATAATCTTGTGTTGTATGGTGCTGTATATGCTTTTGCTTTCTAAAAAAACAGTTATGTTTGCATTACCAGATTTAGTTTATTAGTAAAAAATAAATTCCTACGATTAAATTTTATAGTAAAAAATAAATTTCCATGATTAAATTTTATATTTTAAGATTTTGGTTATATGCTTAGTTTTTTTTATTAGAGCTGAGCAGCAGGGAGGGGGAGCAGACTTTTTTTTTGATAGGTATAATTTTTGTGCTTTTTTACACGTTTCCAGTCTGCGAGTTTTTAAAACTAAAATTGGTAAAATCCATAGCAATTTTTGATATATATCAGAAATCGATACCCGGGAACATGCTCTAGAAAAGGTGTTTTTTTCTTTTTTAAACCAGCCTCTAGAAGTTCAAAAACTATAATTTGTTTTCTTGACAGGGTGAAGCCATTTAAAACTTAAGAAAATATAATTTGCTTTCTTGATTGGAAATCTTTCTAAAAACCTTAACTTATATAATTTATTTTCTTAACAAAGCAGAGCGATTTAAAACTCAAGATATATAATTTATTTCCTTAATAAAAAAAATGCCTAAAACCTTTGAGTTTTATAATTTGATTTCTTGATTCAGAATATGCCTTAAACTTGATTTATTACTATTATTTATATTATTAGTCATTTTTTCCTCTTTGTCTTTCAGAAAAAAGATGTATGTTACTAGTATATGTTGTTTGTTTTTTTCTGGCTTCAGTGTGAGCCAGTATACAGTACTGAGCAGTTACTGAGCAGTTACTGTGAGAAGGCAGGCTTTCTATTAATTAATTTTCTCGAATAACATACATTTTATGTTTGCTAACACGTTTTCATATTACTATTTTGCTTGCTAAGCTGGCGAGAATAAAACTGCAAAACATAAAACCTTTTTCCTTTCTAGTTTAGAAAAAGAAAAGTAGGCTCAAAGAGCCATTGCTTCGCAATAGTTAACCTAATTAAGATCTGGTTTGAGTAGGTACTATGAAAGGGAGTGCATCTATTTGCGCAACAGATTATGCATGTTTCGTAATGATCTACACATACGTAAATCACCTGTTTACCTGTCTTTTTATGCAGGATTTAAATTTATTTATTTCTCTTTCTTTACTATTTTATGTATTGAAGTTATAGTATTGATTTTTAAGGATTAAATACCTTTTTAAAATTAATTTATAGTACCATAAAATTTTCTAATTAGATATTAATATGAGACGCATTGTATATAAAATTTACATGAACATAATTATTAGAACGTCTTTGAGAACATCATAAGTTCTACATAGAATTTTTTTTTTGTAGTTATATGTATAATCAAACAGTTAATTAATACAGTGCGTAACCTGTCAAAGATAACGGTTGTGCGTAATTTTTCAATTAAAATTTACTGTGTGGATATCGCACAATTCATAAATTTGTGTTTGATTATTTTTCACCTTGACGGACTATGCACAGCACACTAATAATTCTTCCGCACAAATTTTTTTGAATTAATGCAGATATCGCACAGAATAATTGAGTAGTGCACAGTTGTTTAATGTCAAGCACGAAACAAATAAAAAACTTAGAGCAAATTAATAATGTATTATCTGAACTTGTTTAGACATTCCAATTCATAGTTATTTATATGTATTAAATTTGAAATGACCCAAGCAAGCCTTACCTCTTGCATAAATAAAAATGTGATTAACATAAATTTATTAAAAGAATTAAAATAAAATTTGGTACAGTTTTTCACAATCATACTCGACAATAAATATCCAAGTGTATAAATTCTCTTTTAACATGCCCGATATACGAATGTACTATATACCCGCATACGTATAATTCATAGACTATTTTATCTAATTCGTCTAGTTGAAATACTACTCTTAAATGATCTATTCTTACAATATATGTACTAGATTTTTAGTTACAAATATTTAAAATCATACCTGTTTTGACGAACAGATATTGTAATGAATAATTTTTCCCTTGTTTCTCACTTCCGTATTTGTATAATCCTTTAAGTTGTTACATACCTTCCATAATTGTATCACCATAGCCATGTTAATCTTACCTTTCTGTTATTATATATTCTTAGTGGCTTAATTATATGAATGCAGCTCAAGAAGCGTAAACGTAGTGGTAACGGCGTAAACATAGTAGTAAGACCGTAACCTAAAAACCTGGCAATTCAATTATATAAGGTTAGATTCTTTAAATAATAACGAAATAATGAAACACTAATACTGGTAAATCATAAAATCAACACCATGATTTTAAGCATGCTTAATTTGCAATCTAAACCAGAAAATTAGATTTATTAGATAAGCTAAAATCATATAAAAATAAGGCGAAATTTAATTATACTTATTCGGATAAGATTGTAACTTAGAATCCAGTAATGTAAATAAATAAAAGTTATTAACTAGCAGCGAAAAGGCAAAACATTTAATTCAAGTAAGACTATTAAAATTTAATATAAATGTGAAACTTAATAAAAGTTGGGTTTATTAATTGAATTATAGAACCACAAAATGAAGTAAAAGATTAATACTTATCCAAATAAATGATGTGGCTGTGCATGATATTTAGAGGTCAATGATAGTAAAAAAGGGTGAAATATTTAATAATACTCATTCATGCAAGATCATTAATTAAAGCCACAGTTTTCAAATGTTCTTGTATTTTAATATAGTATAATAGAGATTAGGTTTATTAATTTAATAACCATTTCGTGAGGGCGAAGTATTAATAACCTTTCCAAGTAAATGATGTGGCCGTGTATGAGAGCTTCAAGCAATAAATTAATTATAATTAGTGAAAAATTCATATGAGTAAAACGATAGAAAAGAAAAAATAAAATTTTAATACCATAGAGTAAAAGCCTCATAGAAAGATTTATTTTCTGCACATGAATTCTAATATTGTATCTCTATAAAAAGAGTGTATTTTTGTTGTAAAATACGAATTGAAAATTAAATTGTATAAAAATTTTTACATATTCTACCAATAAATTTAAAATCACTTAAAATTGCTTTACATCCTCGCTTTGATTGCTTCGATTGTTTAATCATTTTTCTATAAAACAAAATAAATTAATTATAACCATGCTCGATGAATATAACCAAAGTGACATGATTGATGAATTGAACCAAATTGGTATAATTAGTGAAGATATTTATGAAATTGAACAAATCGAAGAAGATTTAGATAATAATACTGAAATCTACACTCATCTTAAACTCAATACATACGAGGATTGGATTAAATATGTACTCCCTAACATTTCCAGGCCCAATATGTTCGGCGTGTCAGAAGAGAAAATAAAAAATATATATTAAATGAAACGTACTTATGCCATTGTTCTGGTAGTCCCAGAACTGTAACTTATACCATTGATCAGGATACTGCACATTTGCCAGGCCATAATAAACCAAGACCAACTCAGAAACCATCGAAGAAAGTAGGATGCAAATCCTATTTAAGAGTATTAAAAAAACATGATAAGGAAGGAGATGAGGTTCAAATTGTGCATTATACACTTCACAATGGACATAGCCCTGGCACTGATGAAGACTTGCGCAACATTCAGTTATCTCAACATGTAAAAGATTGGATTCGAGAAAGGGCAAGTGATGAGATGAAACCAACACAAATTGTATCATTATTTCATAATCGCGTTAACCAACTTTGTAACAATAGTGACTTGGGTTCCTTACCTCTAACCCAAAGGAGGGATGCCTATCTCTCTTATATCGACGTCTATAATATTGTCCATGAAGAAATGAAGGATGTGATTTATCTAGGCAGTAAAGAAAAAGGTTATGGTGAAGGTGTGTCTGTTGGTGAATGGATTACCTCATCCCAAGAAGACGGGTCACATGTTTGCAGCAACCTAATATGGGGATCAAAATTTAGGTTTTTTTATTTTCTGACCCAATATTTAGGCATCTAGGATGTACTATAATATTGTTTTCTTATATATCTAGGTTTTTTATATGGGTTTCAAACGAAATTCCAAAGAGAGATGCTTAAATCTAAAAGTTCCAAAACTGTCTGTTTAGATGGAACTCACGGAACAACATCTCATAATACACACCTCTTTACAATGATTATAAGAGATGACAATGGTGGACATGGTGTTCCTGTAGCACATCTAATTTCAGAGAGAAAGGCAAGTGATACATTAATTTATTGGCTTAAAGGTGTAAGAAATAAAAATGAAGATTGGGAACTACACACTTTTCTTATGGATTGCGATGATGCACAACAAAAGGCTGTTCATGAAGTCTTTCCCAATGCAAAAATTCTACTTTGCCAATGGCATGTAAAGAATGCCTGGCAAAAAAAAAAAAAAGTAAAATCAAAGCTGAAAGTGACTACTTTGAGGATTATAATGATGGCATTTACAAACAAACCAAAAAATAGGTTAGTAATATAAATCAAAATCGATTAATCTTTAGTTAGTTGAGCTGACAATTAATTGATTAATAGTTAATCGATTAATCGGTTAATTGCCAACTCAACTAACTAATCAATTAATCGATTAATTGATTAATCTTTTAGTTAGCTGAGTTGGTAATTAACCAATTAATCGATTAAATATTAATCAATTAGCAAATAATTGATTAATAATAATCGATTAATTAATCAATTAATCGATTAGTTATTTATATTTTTTAATTAAAATTTTAAAACATATTAATTAACTAATAAATTAGTAAATTAATTAAATAATAAACTAAAAAACTAATCGATAAATCAACACACTAATTCATGACACTAAAACAGGTAACTCAAAAGGCTGTACTAGATGAGCTTGGTTCCATAATGCGGCTTCATGATGCCTCACAAGTATGTAAGACGCTTGAAAATTATTTTTCTAAATGGACTAATTATAGTGAATCTAAATGGGCAGATTATATAAAAAGTGAATATTATAGTAATTATGAAAAGTGGGTCGATGCTTATCGATTATATGAGCATTAGGAAATGAATACCACAAATTATATTGAATCTTGGCATAAAAAATTCAAGTACATATACCTAAATGGAAAACAAAATCATCGAATTGATACACTAGTTTGGACCTTACGTACTGCTCTAACAGATGCTGAGTTTGAATGTAAAGCTGTTGATTTAATGATCGGAAGAATGAAACCAAGACAAAAAGAACAAAGGTGTCGAGAACTTGAAGGATCAAATTTGAAAAGTTATAAAATGCCTGGTGGTCGATGTTTTTTTGTAAAATCTTCATCTACGAATGAAAACTATGAGGTTAGTATTAAAGAAGCTATGCAAGATACCACTAATATAAAGCCTGTGGATTTTGAATGCAATTGCCCGGATTTCAAATTCCATGGGATTGGATGCAAACACATATATTGTGTTTGCCAAAAGTTCTATCCAGTACAAATACCCGAAGTTTCTTATACTCAGGAAATTCAGGAACCTGAAAAGCCCAAGCAGATTGTTGATGTATCTTTTGATGATTGGGTTACTGCTATTCGAGGAGTTTGGGATAACCATGATCAAGAAAATAGAAATCTTATTACTGCTGCTGATATGGAAGTAATTGTAAGCACAAGAATAAAATGGAAATCTAAAATTCCTTTATATGATAATTTTTCTATTCCAGGTTTCACACTAAAAGGAACTAATTATAATATAAAAAAACAATTGAATTAGATATGATATTAAATCCTAATATTAAATAAAAAAATAAAATATAAAATACGTTTGTGTTTTTTTTTGGTATGTACTATGTATGATCTAAAATTTGAAATATTTACATTAGTAAAAATATTCTTTAAATAAAAAGTTAAATCTTTAGTGTAAATTAACTTAGTAAATAAAATGCTGTAAACAATAATTCTTTTGTTCAGAAGGTTTGATACATAAATACGTAGAATACTATATAGATCAAAATAAGTTAAATCTAGATCTTTAAGTATTAAATAGCGTTGTTATATAAATTCACTGTAGTTTTGTATAGTACCTAGGGGATAGTTAATTAACGGGGGGTACAACTCAAGGTTATACAAATATATTATTTTAGTTCCAAAATCGTCACATAATAAATTTATAATATTAATATAAAAAATTCTTTCAATACTATACTAACTAGCACTTAATAAGACCCGTTGGTCATAGATCCATGACATTTTGTTCAGGCATCATATTCGTGACTTCTGGTAAGATTTCATAAGATTTGAAGACATACTTAGATTCACAGAGGTTAGATGTCACTCTTAAAAGGAAATTGCGAAATTAAAATAACATTGGCAACTTGAATAAACTTTAAAAAAACCTGATTACTGTTAACTCTATAAGAACTGATGGTTCTGTACATAAAAAGTTCGCTAATAAATTTATTATTTTTTTAAAGAACTATATTTTATACCGAACTAATATAAAATTTAAAAATTTTTAGTTCGCTACATTCAGAATTCGATTTGAAGTTCATTATAAAAAGGAGTTGACCGTATTCAAGTCTAAAAGTATCATTATTGGAATGATTGTTTTGACTTGTCAGATATTAATAACTCTGCATTATACGCCAACCTTTCACTGCTGGTCTGCAGAAATTCAGTTCGAAACTCGCGTAATGCCAATTCCGATTCTCTATTTTTATTTCGCTAATTGTAGACACCATACAGTATAATGATAATGATTATTGCAAATGTAATAACATGGTACAAAAGTATATGTAAATTTTAAGAGTAAAAAAAAAAAATCGTCGTTAAATTCTTTAAATATTAATAAAGAACAAGGCTCTTAAGTGGATTTTTCGATAATAAATGAGAATGTTATGTCCCATTATCGATCCATTCATTATAGTAATAACCAACGTTAAACATTCAGCATAACTCCAATTTTATTAGTAAATGAATGCCTTACATTTATCTTCTCAATCTCGGTAAAATGACTAAATTTTTTTTTTTTAGCATAAACCAATATCTGCAATTTTTGATTATGAATAACGAATGCCTTACATTAACCCTTTTTAACTCTAATTCCATAATGATATCAAATAGTCATATATTCTATTGAAATCGTTATACATTATTCGATCCTTTATTTCCTGTTAATTGCTAAAATTAGAATTACAAAAGAAAGGCTCATGAATATGCATAAGAAACAAGATTACCTAGCATACTTTCAGCACGATTGGTGTTTCGTTCCTATACATCTAATGCTATAAAAAGTTGGCACAAATAATTAGCACATAATTGGTAAAAATAAATCACAAACAGTTATTTTTTGAGATGCTAAATTAATATTAATTACAGGGTTAGTCTGATTTCGTTTCTAAGCAAAAATTCGACCTCTTTTTTTTGTTTCTTCATTGAATTCTATGTCACTTTGCAAATTACTAAACAGCAAGTCCACATATTCCAATTTTTTTTTCCCCTTTAACTTTAATAGTTCGGCTTGAAACGCTTGAACGAGAATTTTAAGTTCTGATAATGTAAATGCCTTTTCAAATGCACTCTTAGCGCCATCACAATGAGCCCAGATCTTGAGTTGAGCAAGTGCAAGACCAAGATCTCCTGGCAACATATCTTTCTTGAATGTGAAAAACTTTGTTTTTGGATTGTTTTTTTTCGTGATGTTTTTTAAGTCAGCATTCATTGCTTTAACATTTTCTCGCAAACTTGATGAACCTTTTTCAGGAACATATTCCTTAAACTGCCGCCATGTTCGTTGTCTGCTTCGCATATATATTTTAATCAATCGTATCAATAAAAATTTTTCAACCTCTTCCGACAGATGATTTTCATCGTTAATATGACACTGGTGCTCATATGATTTTTGCAAAATAGTGTGAAACTGCTCTTTTAAAGGCCAGTTGTTTGTAATGCAATCATTGATATAGATCAAAATATCAGGTCCGTATTCATTATGTTTTTCAAACAATTGAAGAACAAGCGACTCTAAATAATACATAAATTGAACGAATTCAGCTCCTGGAATGATCGTTGTTTTTTTTGAGTGGGTATTAGATTCATACTCCACATTTTCAGTACTTAAAGCACTCAAACATGATCTTATTTTTATAAAGTCTTGATGCGCCATAGTTGGTGGGTCACTTTTAATCAACTTATAAATAACCCATCCAATGATATATAGAAATTTCGAAGCCTCACATGATTCCAAAATAATAATGTTTCGGGGTATAGTCCATGATTCTGTTTGATCTATGATGAACTCATCATTATTTTGTCTATCGCGTGATTGCTTAAATTGCTTAAATGAAAATTTGATCGTTTTTTCCAACAATATATAAGCCACTAACCGCTGAACTTCTACATTAATATTATCTGGAACTAATAATTGAAAATTAAAGAACCAGTCGCCCGCACCCTTATAATTATTCAAACGACTTTCTAAATTTGTTAGCCACGTTGCCATCCATTGGGCACCTTTTTTTGTCGGAACAGAGTCTAGTGCTATTTGATGAATTTTTTTTGACCAGGAAATCAAAAGATCATCTATACTGCCATGATGTAGTAAGTATTCAATTAAATGTGCTCTTTCAAGTTGCAAATGGTTTATAGCTATATTTTCTGCCCTAATTTTTTCATTGTTAGAGGATAAAGGTAACTGTATCCGTCCCATTACTAGCTCATCATCCAAAATTTCTTTAAAGATTTGGCTGCTTATAATAGAAAGTTCCTCAATTCGAGTTTTGTAATGAATAGATTTCTCTTGATATTGACTTTCTGATCGTAATGCTACTCGATAATCTCTAAAAAATAAATCTTAGATTAATGTGCTTTATTTATAAAATTAATATGCAATGTCAATTTACCTTCGTTTTAAACTAGTAAGCGCACAACCTGAGCTATCCGCTAAACCATAATTTAGACTTCGTATTTCTGATGACATTTGCATTGTGACCATCAATTTATTCATAGCATATCCATAGGATTGAACTGTTTGTGTAGAGGAGTCACCACTCATCTCTCTGATTGTTCCGAATAACCCTTCAAGCATATCTTGAGAGATTCTTCTAGGTTGAATTACTGCACCTGGCCAGTTGCTAAGTACATATTCTATAATTTCAAGAAAACCATTAATAGACAAAACCAGATCGAACTGACACTGAGCAGAAAACCATTGGTTTGGAGTTTTTTTTTTCTTATTGCCCTGAATAAACCACTGTTTTATTTCTTTTAAAGTGTTTAGACGTGGGTCTTCGAGAGAGAATATGCATATCCGACTATGTGTGATATCTCGATACATTCTTGCATAATCAATAAATAGCTAAAAATTTATTAAACCATTAATAATGCTAGTTAATGCTAATCAAAATTACAAAATTTGATATGTCGAATTTTCAATTTTGACTTATATAAAAATTTAATATATAACCTGAGTGCCTTGAGAAATATTTTTTAATTCTGGAATTTCTGCCATTGCTTTTTTAACTTCTTGTGATAACGTATGTTCTGCAAGATCTACTCTCATCTTGCTCCAAGGCGTAAGCCAAATATGTCGTTTTGTTAGCTTAGTAGCCCTTGCCGTCATATGGTTTATAGTATGATCATATACCCCTTGAAAGTGCCTCCAGCTAATTTCCCAATTGCCAAACATTATCTCTCTTATATTTTTGTTCTCACTATTACCCGTATGACTTTTTGAGACATTATTTCTTAATTTTTTAAATACATGAGTCGGGTCATTCAAAAAAAACCATTTTTTATTTGTTACAGGATTAATGGTAAGATGCCACATCCAATTTTGGCTTTCATCATAGGTTGGACGAATATCACTAAGTAATGATTTCCATATAGTTTGCTCGACTTTTTCAGTAGTTTCAATCGTAACCTCAATATCTAAATAGTCATTTACTAGAATTCCACTATATACTCTACCAGAATACCATTCATTGTCAATTGTGTTCCGAACTTCGCACTGGTCATTAATATGCCAAATAGTTTTTGCAGGCATTGGAGGGCGTAAAGCAGATCGTGTAACATTATGATGAGATGGTTTTATTTCAGGGAGTTCAACTAAAAATTCAGTACGTTCTTGATTAAAAGAAATTATTGTGGAAGGTTTATAGCTTTTTTTTCCTGGTTTATTTGATAGCTAAACTTCTACTTTATCTCCTATTTTCCAGATTGCTGCAAACCAATCAAAGCTCTTAATATGCCTTCTATTTTCGGCTGCACCATCACAAACAGATCCACAAGTATGAATTGCTATACATTCGAGCTTGGCCGCCAAAGAAAAAAGAACTGTGTTAAGGGTATGAATGTCCATTGTTTCAATTGCAAAATATGCTATTGGGAAGTTAAAAGGGTGGGTTATTGAGTGCCACACTATTTGATGAACTTGAGTCGCTAAGGTTCGTTCACGATCTTTATCGTCCTCATCATTTTTTTGATTATCAAAATGATTTTGAACATCACGAAGATATTTCTCTCCAAAAGCTTCAATTTCTGCATTTTCGTCATCGAAATCAACATACCCAACATATCTATTGTCACGCTGACTCCATAAAAGTCCTATATAAACAAAAGATTAGTGTATATATATATATACTTTTTTTTAATCTCATTACCTTTTTGTATTTTAAATGAATCGTGAGAAAAAAAGCCTAATCGTGCATATCCCCACATGTTATTTGCCTCCATGTTAGCGATTATTCGCTCCACTGCACTGTTTTGCCAACCTGTATGTTGGTTGGTCTCATTTATATAGCTTTTAAGTGTTGATAATGATGGTAACCGAATAATAGATTTCATTGCTTTATAGGCGGCAGGGCCCCTGCTATAAATTGATATTGCCCACCGAACAAACCTGTAAAATATACTTAGTAAATTTAGGTAATTTTATTAAACATCACAATTTATTTCTGCTTACATAGGATGATATCGCACTCCTTTCGGTTTTTCACTTTGTACACGGATTAGCTCCTTTAAAATAATATTTGGTACATCCTCATGTTCGTTATTTTTAACTTCTTCAACCACATTATGAATTATATTAGCCAATGGTTCTGATGTATTTTCTTCTTCCATTTCAAATTTTAGTTTTAAGCGATCACGAAGCTCTTTGACCAATTCTTTCTGGGATTTAATCGTCTAAAGCAAAAATATTTATTAGTATATAAGTTCATAAAAAGGTTTAATCTAATAAATACCTTTCGTGTATTCTGAACAAGTTCCGTTAGGATTTCTCTAGATGCATGTGCCGTTTTAACAGACTGGACACCATCAGTATGTCGTTTTTCAATTTTATATAATGTATTGCGTAATGTTTTACAATTTACGCATACATTTCCATCAAATACAAGAAGAGTACAGTCTACCCTGCGATAGGCTTCACTGTTAGTCCCTTTATTCTCCAGATTTGCTATAATCTCATGGTCACCTTTTGGTCCTAGACGACTAGAATATATATGGCTTCCTCGCAAGTAAGTAACTTGTTTAAACACTATATAAATTACAAATAATGTTATTAAGGTTATTAATCTAAAAATATACAATTAAATTTACCGTTGGTATATTGCCCTACACAAACAGATGATTGTTTACAAAATCGCATTATTGAAACAACATTATCCATTGTTGAGATTCTTGTGTTAATATAATTGTTATTTAAAATGTAATCTTTGACTTCAAATCCATTAACAAGAATGGAACATTCTATAGGTTCTCGACACCCATGAGGAGCTTGTTTAATGTAAAGTTCTTTTCATATGTTTTTTTCATCCAAAAATATAAGTCGCAAAACTTCTTCATCCTCCGTTAAGATTATGTTTGCAAACTCTGCATTATTATGCATTATTGTTGCTAGAGCATTCTTGATAGAGAGTAATGTAATTATTTCAGCATTTTTGAAATAAGATGTATGATTTTCTCCTTTAATTATTTGACCAATACTTATTCCACTGCAACTAGGATTTAAAAAAATAGTAGATAGTGCAGATTTTTTGCCTTTAAAAAAACGTTTGCTGTTAAGTGCTTTCATCCAGGAAAAAAAAGAAGGGTATCGCTTTTGTGTGATTATGTCATAAACATAAACATGCTTCTCAGACTTTTCATACAATATACGTCCTTCTGCTGATTTTTTGAGTGTTGGAAAAAACCACACACTTTGGCCATTAAGATCAGGACGAATCTGGTAAAGCTGCTGTAAAGCTTCATCTTTGGAATCTTCCTTGCATTTGGAACGTTTTGTTGCTGGCTCATTTATTGTTCTTTCAGATAAAATTTTATTTTTCTAAAATAGCATATAAAATTAGTCAATTATATTATGTCATGATTGCATATAAAGATGCGAAACTAATGTTCTAAATATAACTTCTATAACTCAATAACACGTACCCAATATAAATGAATTTTTATTGAAATTATCTTTTTTTTTTAATTTATCGTTATATTTTGTTTGATAACAATAAAACATTATGATTTTTAAGATTATTGCCTTATTTTTAGTAATAAATAAATGTCTTTATATTCATCAATTTTAACAAGTTATTGATAATAAATGAATGCTTTAATTTGTCTACTAAAACCCACATTAATGATAATTTTTAAATCTATTCTAACATGCCCATTTTAACAGATTTTTGGTAATAAATTAATGCCTTAAATCTATTCATTTCAATTTCAATTTCATGCTATTAACGGTTATTTATTCTAACCATTTCTTACTTTCTAATTAACGCTTATACTACTGAGATATTAATTTTTCAAACTCAAAAAACTTATACCTGATTATTTAAAAACAAGTTTACAAATTCAATTGTAATCAGTTTATATTAGGTACGTGCTATTTCAAGATAACTTATGCTTTAATTCAAGTGATATTTTACCTTTATTCGTTTCATCTTCTCTATAAATAAAATTAAGTATGATATATTATTCAGTTTTTTGACAATAAAAAGACCAAATATATGGCTCTTATATAATTAAACACTTACTTCTGTATGTTTTGAGTTTCGAAAAAAAAAAGTTATCCTAGCAGGTGCGATTTTTCAAGAAAATTTATTATTAATACTTTGATTATTCGAACAAGCTATATATAATTTATATATCAAATATATAAAATGACGATCATTTTACTATTATTAAACTTGTGTAATGATGAAGTTGTCCCTCCCGTTAATTAACTATCCCCTAGATAGTACTTAGCTTTTTCATGGAATTTAACCTGTTTCTAAATTTTTTTAACGGAGTCTTAGATCAGTCTTAGATCTTTTAAGTATTAAATAGCATTGTTACATGAAATTTATAGTTTTGTATAGCACTTTACTTTTTCATAGAATTTAATTAACCCATTTCTAATTTTCTTAACGATTTTGTAAGCTGTAATAGAATTTTTCTCTTATATACGAACTTTTATTTCGTGATCAATTCTGATTGGTCATGTATGCATAGATCATCACGAAACATGCATAATCTGTTGCGCAAATAGATGCACTCCTATGAAAGGTGGAATATAACAAATTAGTTAACTATACCTACCTGGATATAAACATGTAGGTGAACAGGATATATAAGTGAAATAAATATTTCTTATTTAAACAAAAGATCTGAATAATTAATATATAAAAAAAAACTGGAAAACATGGTAAATAAATGCTCGGAATGTGGGTGAAGCCCTAAAACTGAGAAAACAAAAGATCTTAATAAGCATATAGATCTAATATGAAATAGACCATGTCAAGCTTTATTACAACTAACTCGTAATACTCAACCTATAACCCATTCAAATTTGCAGTCTCAGGATTCCAATGCTAGAAAATCAGACGAGTCTGTTAAACAATGGGGATCGAGATTACGAAAAAAAGTCAAAGAATTAGGTGACAAGGATCGTGGTCAGCCAAAAAATTTGGCCGAAACCAAAGCTCTTTATGATGAATTATTACAACTAGATCCAAATGCATATTTTCAACCTGCAACAGAAAGAGAAAAGCGTGAAGAGCAAGAATTCTTTGATGAACGCAAAATCGAGGAAGCAAATTTTTAGTATGAGCCATTTCCAATAGTACAGCTAGAAATCGATCTTGAAACTGGTTCAGGTCCTCGAACCCAAGCTCATCATGAAGATAGATTTACTGAATCAGAAGAAATGATAACTCAACAATCCATGCTATAAGATAATATAGAATTGCAATTCGTTCAAGAATTGTTTAATCATAAAGGTGGATTTCTAGATTTAGATACACTGGTCGAAATTTTTTAATATGATAGGCCGATATTGAGAAGATTATAGGCAATATGTAACAAACCAAACATTATAAAATCGGGTAAAAGATATTTGGCTAATTAATATAACCATATAAATATTTGCCATCTGATATCTTGTTGACATATTAATTTTTTAAAATATAAACCAAAAAAAGGCCGATATTATTAAGGTTGATATAACAACTAAATATCGGCTTACGATATAAACTGATATTCGAATGAACAACTACATTATAAGAAGATATAATACTGAGTAGTTAAACTGCTAATTATAATCAAAATTTATGCTGATATTTTATTATTTTACGTTGATATATAACGATAAATTAGTGATATTATATACTTCTTAATGATATATTACCGATTCTATTAATTTATTTTTTTAAACTAAATTTAAGCC
>QKWP01001733.1:0-13938 GCA_003550325.1 Gigaspora rosea | reverse complement strand
AAAAAAAATAATTTAAATAAAAAAAATAATTTAAATAAAAAAAAATAATTTAAATAAAAAAAAATAATTTAAATAAAAAAAAATAATTTAAATAAAAAAAAATAATTTAAATAAAAAAAATAATAACTTTACTTAGGTAACCAAAGTAGGTTACCTTGTAAGAAAAATGGGTTACCTATATACTAAAGTAAAATTTTTTGAGTTTTAAATATAAAATCTTTTTTTATCAAGATAACCTACTTTGTGCGCTTAAGCAAAGTTGTTCAGCATGCAATTTTACTTATATTTAAAGTTAAACTGCGTTTTTTTGGCTATTTACTAGGTGAAAAATGGGCTCAAAGTTAGAAAAAAAAATTTTTCTAAAAAATTTTTGAAGTTTGCTATTTATTACCACTGGTGATCATCACTGGTAATCAATTTGCCAATTAAAATTCATGATCAGATATAACATGTAGATCAATTTTTGTATAACAAAAACAAAAAATTTTTTAAAAAATTGCTAATACTGGTATTGCTTCTAACAGGACCCCGAAATATACATAGATAGGTCAGGTTAATTATAGGGTTACTAAAAAAGAAAAGATCCACAAAAAAAACTTCAAAAATAAGCAAAAAAATTACTATAAATAGAATAGATCTGCATAAAAAACTTTAAAAATAAGCAAACTTATACCTGATCTATCTATGTATATTTCGGGTCCTAAAATTTTGTTTTAAATCTACTTTTTTTATACAAAAAAAAAATTTCTTGCTAAATTTTATTATATACAAAGCCTCTATTCTAATTTTTTTTTTCGATTTCAAAGTGCCTGTTTTGGTACATATACTTTATTCTGTTTATGCAACTGGATTCTACATGGATGAGAGTACAACTAGCTACACATACACTTTTGGTGTCTAATTTAAGTAGTCTGCCCGAAAGTTCCACACTAGATACCATACCTGCAACCCAACTACAGGAATTGCCTATTTAAACTCTCTAATCTTCAGTTTCCCACCTAGACTTTCAACAGATTTACTGAATGTCTGCATTACCTATGCAGTCAGTCTAGCCACCTGGGTCTCTTTTCGTAAAAGCCTTTAGGACTCCTTCTTATACCCGAAGGTACAATTCAGCTTATCCTTAACAGGAAACTTGGTAAAGCGATACCTGTCCTACCAGGTATTCACCTACTCTTTGGTAACTTACATATTCACCAAGGCGAACAACTTGCAGTCAGGGGATACCCAACCGCTACCATTACCTACTTCTGCCCTTATAAGGTTCGCACCAACCCAGTACCCACCATCACTTTCCTACCGGTTCTTCACCGTTTTCCAAACTTCCAATCTAGTTGGCCTGAAAGGGTTGATCTACCTAGCATTAGGAACCATTATGGTTTTTCTCCCCCTGGTACCTACTTCTATAACATAGGTCCTTTTCCTCCAGTACTTGATCCGGTGGCCAGGTTGGTAGACCTTGTCCTTGAGGTTGACGTCCAGTTCTTCGGCTCCAGTCCAATATTCCGGATTTGGTAGTACTGTCAAAGATTTTTGCTACCTCCTTACTTGGGTCTTGCCAAATGGGTTTCTGTTTTCCCAGTTCCTTGGATTTGTCTGTGTTATAAGATACAACTTCGCCTGAAAGCTCCCATTCGAGATAGTAACCAAGGACTACAGGTAATGTACCCAACCGATCGACAGAAAACAGTTACCGAAACACAGGTTTATTTTTTAAAGCGTCGTTAGTGGGATTTGAACACTAAATCTGCCACTTGGGGTGACAACTTACCAACTTCCCTAAGTCGCCACACCCATCCTTATCCTAATCTTTAACCTTTACTCTTACTTTAATATTAAAGAGGTTTATTTTTATTTAATACAAACTGTTTGTTTTGTTTATTTTGTTTTATGCATTGTAGATTATACCAGTCATGATCACTACAAGTAATATGTAATAATTTTTATAAAAAATTTTTTCTAACTTCGACCCCATTTTTATCTAGTAAATAGCTGAAAAAACGCGTTTTGATCTTAAACATGAATAAAATTACATGCTAAACAACTTAGGTTATCTTAATAAAAAAATGTGGTTTATATTTAAAACCCAAAAAATTTTACTTTAGTACATAGGTAACCCATTTTCTTACAAGATAACCTACTTTGGTTGTCTAAGTAATATTGTTCAAGACATGATTTTACACATATTCATTATTTTAAAATTGCTAAATATTTGTTTTTGGTAAAGTTACATTTTCGTTTTGTACAAAATCATCAAAATTTTAATTCGATTTTTAAGCTCAAATTTTTTTCTCCTCTTGTTCTATATCCCAAAAAATTTAATTTTAATATGTAGGGAAGAAACATCATAAATTCAAAGCTTATAGTAATTTTATATATATTTTTATAAATTTATATATAACAAAAAACTCAGTTACAAATAGTGTAACAAGTCAGTTGACTGATACAGTATAAAAAAAAACGTTTAAAAAAAATATAAAAAAAATGTTTAAAAAAATATAAAAATAAATGTTTAAAAAAATATAAAAAAAATATTAATAAAATATAAAAAAAACATTTAAAAAAATATATTAAAAAAATATAAAAAACGTTTAAAAAAAAAGCATTAGTTCATAGCCACCCCACAATCAACCAATCAAAATTAATCACATGAGTTACATGTCACCAATTTGTGAAACATAGCGGGCTTTACTTGATTGGATGATCGACATAAAATGTTATACAATATGTTTCACATAGTGGCGTAATGTTTTGCAATTACAAAAATGGTTTGGCAGCCACGGAGACGAATTGGCCAAACTTGATACCAAATGAAAACGAAAGAGCACCTTCTGGTTTATATACTGTCAAAGTAATTTGGTAATCCGCGAAGTAATTCAGAAGTTAGATGAGAGGTATGTTTGGACGTTTAAAATTAGCCTATAGGTATAATAAATTAATCAAACTCAACAATTTAAGCCGTCTTTTGTTTGTAAAAACTTATTTTTTGTAATCTTAACTAATAAAGAAACCTGTCTATATTATAGGCTAATAATATGAAGCTGAGCGCCATAAGGATAATAGATTTCATGAGAAGAGTCAAAGAAAAATACTATAGCATACTTTAACCTTGTAATGATTGTTAAATAGAATTAATTAGTTTGATATTAGAACAAACATTATAAGTTATTTTTGACATTTTTTTTATCGTTTATTAGCATTATAGGATAGGTTTTAATCATTTATTTTGTATCTTTATTTTTTGTATCTTTTCTTTCTTTGATTTGTAATATATTGAAGTTTTTTAATAAAATTTTAGTTTATTGGAGTTTTTCTGATTTTGTTCAGTTTTGTTTGTGATAAGATTATAATTTTAGGTTTAAATTATTGAGATTTTATGGTAAAGACTTCTGCCTGTATTAACTTGATTATAAATATAATTATTTTCTACATATTAAATTTTTTTTATTCGTGATTCGATATTTTTATTAATCTTCGGTCAACCAATAAAATCATGAGATGATCTACAAAAATTGGCCAATCACTATGAAAGCCCGCTATGTTGATTTGTGACGAAGCAAATTAGTGAACATGTGACTAGCTGACTAATTTTGATTAGTTAATCACCCAAGAATAACAAAATTGATCAAAAAAAGCAAGCCCGAACTACAAATTAAAAAAAAAGCAAATCTTTATCACAACCAGAGGCAATCCCGAAATTTTTACTTTTTAAAAAAAATTTGTTTATTTTCTCAAATTGGTTAACAAAAAAAAACTTTAAACTCTAATCAGTTGAATTTTATTAACAAAAAAAAAAATGAACTCAAATCGGTCAAATTTTATTAACAAAAAAAAAAAATTTAAAAATCAACAATGTTTAAAGATTTGAAAAACGATTGCCTAGTACTTCCATACATGCCCAGTACTTTTATACGGGTTTGGTACGAAATCCCGAAGAACTAAATCCCGATGGTACTAAAAACTGAAGCTCAAAATCACAAAACTGCAATAGGTCGATAGTGCATTAACTCGAAAACCAAATCTGGAAAAAAAAATAGCCTGAATAGGCATATTCTCGAAAAATTATAATCTTGACAAAAAATAATCCCAAATGTAATAATCCCGAATGTAATATCCTGAATGTAATAATCTCAAAAGTAATGATCTCGAATTAATGATCTCGAATAAATGATCTCAAGTTAGGGATTTCAAATTAATAATTCATATATGCAATTAATTTAGTTGAGTTATTATGTAATATAAATTTAAGAGTATAAAGTATATATACTAGAAATTAAAATGGTATGTATAGTTCATAAAAGAAATTCTTTAAAAAATTTTATTTATAACCTATACCAACCCTAACATGAAAAAGGACAATATTAGCGCTCATTCTAACCCTAACTATTAAAAGGGGATTACTTATAAAAGATAAATTTTATAAGTATTGCTAATCATACATACTTTCATAAATTTTTTCGCTTATATCTATACGTGAATTACTTAGATATGGGTTTATACAACACAAATTTCTATAATACCCTAAATTTAACCTATTTTAATCGATATATAATGATATTTTATAATCGATATAAAACGATTAAGTGCTATATATTGATCAATATCTATGTATAAAATTTTCTGATGTGTTCTTGGTACTTCGATGAAACCTTCTTGCTATACAAAAAAAAAATAAAAAAAATAAATAAATTACTAAAAAAAAACAGATTTAAATCTAAACTAGATCGAAAGACTGACTTAGTAAAATAGCGCATTCTTACATGTTTAACCATGTGATTGGTCGATCATATGGAGTCGCTATAGCAATAGTCGTCATAAATAATTTTTCTTAAAAAAATATAAAAAAAAAAAAAAGTTTAAAAAAAAACGTTCAAAAAAAATATATATATATAAAAAAAACGTACAGTAAATACAATAATAAAATAAAATGTTAATATAAAAAAAATAAAAAAATAGGGTGTAGCGACATAGAGAAGCTGTCTGGTTGTCACCTCCAAGCGGCAGGTCTAGGGTTCAAATCCCACTGGAGACGAATTGAAAAATAGGCCTGTGTTATGGTAATATTTGTTCATCGATCGGTTGGGTATATTACCTGTAACCTTGGTACCACCATCTTGAATGGGAGCTTTGGTGTAGTTGTGTAAGTTACACAGACAAATCCAAGGGACCAGAACAATTGAAACCTGCTTGGCAAGTTCCGAGTGGAAAGGTAGCTGGACTTTCGACGGAAAAAGGATCTTGGCAGTGACTGACCGAAAAATCTGGAAGGGCAAGAACCCCTATGGCAAAGAGGGCCCACCAACCTGGCCGCTGGAGTCGTACCGGAGGAAAAGGGCATGTGTTATAGAAGCATGAACCAAGAAAAGGGAGACCTTAGGCACCTAAAGCCTGGCAGACCAATCCTTTCGGGCCAACTGGATTGGTAGTCTGGAATGACTGGGAAAAGAATCCAAAGAGTGACTGACCGTTTAGTGAACTTCGCAAGGGCAGACAGAACTATCCGGCCAATAAGAAGTGGAAGCATGAAGGCGTGTACGTATCAAGACCCAACAGAGCTCTGGGCGTACCTATATGGGAGTCTTCAGACGCTAAGAGGATCTGGGACTACCAATACGGGTATATGCTGGTATAAGTGCATGCAGTGGTAATCGGGTTCCCCTAGCCTCATGATGCCATCCAACTATATTCAGCACTGGAAGCATTTGCGAAACATGCCCAGAAACCTCGCCACTATAGCAGGAAGTACAGTCGATCGCACATTTCCAAATTTGGAACGTTAAATCCTGGGTCCTTAAGTCGCAGGAAACCGGCTGGTTGCGGCAGCATGCAGGCTTGAGATACTTACCCCTGTGGTAGAGGCAGCTGCATGGCTTGAGACACTAACCCCCAAGAAGTACGCTAGTAAGAGATTTTCTGGGTAACCAGATTTCGGGTACACCAACTTGGAAGTATAAAGCACCTACCTAGCAACACACACCAAATTGGAAGTGACGTATTAGGAAATGTGAGTAAAGTGGCGGATATGTGGACGTTAATTGTTGGTTGGAAAGGGACGTACAAATCCAGGTCAACTATATAAATGGGAATATTGTAGGCTCTGGTGGGTTTTAGCTGTGGATAAAAGGTTTCATAGCCTGAAGTCCTAGTCTCAATACTTGTATATAATATGTATGTATAAAAGGCACCACCATATGTCAATTTGCTTAAGTATTAATAAAGTTTAGGGCAGGAGCTACACCCCTAATATTAAAAAAAAATAAAAATAAAAAAAAAATAAAAAAAATAATATGGAATAAAAGTAAATTCCGGTTATTCCCATATGCTCTGATTTTTGGAATTTATAAAAAAAACTTATTTTTTTAAAACTTTAAAGCTAAATAATTTTTGATCTACTAGTCTATTTTAAATGATTTTACTACCAAACTGTTCGTCTCTTTAAGATAATTTCAATAAGCTAAAAATCATAAAAATCCAATCACAGAGTCATAAGAAAATGTGCTATCAAATAGGTAAGCACCTGAAATTGGTTTGATATAAATTAAACTAATTTTAGGTGCATCACCTATTTGACAGTGCATTTTCTCATAACCCTGTAATTGGATTTTTATAATTTTGGGCTTGTTGGAATCGTCTCAAAAAGATGAACATTTTGGTAGTAAAATTATTTAAAATAGACTAGTAGATCAAAAATTATATAGCATTAAGTTTTAAAAAAATAAGCTTTTTCTATAAATTTCAAAAATCAGAGCATATGCTTATTATGAGAATAACCAGACATTTACTTTAAAATTATTTATTTTCATTTTGTTTTGTTTATTGATTTTTTCCTCGAGTTCTTACTAGCAAGTAAATATTTGATTATAATAGGCGGTACCTTGAAATATTTCAAAACTACTACTTAATATATTTCGTGATAATTAAATAATTTTTTCAAAAAAAGGATAAATCGACAAAATATTAATTATAACAATACAAAATTTTAAATGTTTTGCCAAAATTCAAAATGTGACCATTATTTAAATTAATATTAATTTGCCAAATTTTAAATTTTGACCTTGGAAAGTGTGGTGACTTAGAGAAGTTGGTAAGTTGTCACTCCCAAGTGGCAGGTCTAGGGTTCAAATCCCACTAGCGATGCTTTTGAAAAAATAGACCTGTGTTCTAGTAACTGTTTTTTGTCGATCAGTTGGGTATATTACTTGTAGTCCTTGATAACTATCTCAAATAGGAGCTTTTGGGTGAAGCTGTATCTTGTGACACAGACAAATCCAAGAAACCAAGAAAACAAAAACCTATTTGATAAGATCCGAGTAAGGAGGTAGCAAAGATCTTTGATAGTGCTACCAAAACTGGAATATTGGACTGGAGCCTAAGAACCGGTCGTTGACCTCAGGGACAAGATCTACTAACCTGGCCGTCAAATAGGGTACTAGGAAGGAAAAGGACCTATGTTATAAAAGTAGGTACCAGATGGAGAAAAACCATAATGGCATCTAATACTAGGTAGATTAACCCTTCCGGGCCAACTAGATTGGAAGTCTAGAAGTATCAGTGAAAGACCAATAGAAAAGCGATGGTGGGTACTGGGGTTAGAGCGAACATTGCAAGGCAGAAGTAGGTAATGATAGTGGTTGCAGGATATTCCTTGATCACAAGTTGCTTGCTTTGGTGAATGCGTAATTTACTAAAGTATAGATAATATCTGTATAGAACAGGAACTGCTTTACCAAGTTTCTTGCGAGGATAAACTAGTTCTAAAAGAGGGCTTGTTGGTATTTGGGACTATTCTTGACTGGCTAATGTACTGGAGGGTTGAACCGGTGATACAAGTAGGGCTGACAGGTGAAGCTTGGACCAAAAGGTTTAAATAGGCAATTCCCTAGTTGGATTGCAGATATGGTAGCTAGTATAAAACCTTCAGGTGGACTACTTAAATTAGACAACCAAAAGTTGTATATATGGCTAGTTGTACTCTCATTTATATAACAAATGTTGGGAGCCTATAGAGGCTGCCGAGGTCCACATACTTGAATAAAAAGACTTTCACCCATAGTAGTGGACTTTAACTAAAAAAAAAAAATTTGAATCTTGGTTTAAATTTTAATTAATTTGCTAAAAAAAAATATAACCTATATAAAAGATGTCTGGGGTACTTCTTGGATCACGAAATTGGATTTATTTCGGTATTCTTTTGCTGCCATGTTACTGTTGTTGGTGTAATTCGTATAGTGAAGTATCATTTCTTATTTTTTTTTTGCTTTAGCATTTATTGAGCAGTACTAATTCTTTTTAGATTCAGAATAGGTACCTTCATATCTTACTTTTTTGGTATATTACCGGATATATTCATTGTTGGTGCTGGGTTTGTGTGTTTATAATACTGTGTTTGGTGCTTTGTTCATCATTTTATTTATCATTTCATTTGTCATTTTGTTTGTTATTTTGTTTATTGTTTTGTTCATCATGCTGGGCATGTTGGCTATTGGCATCACCTAGTCTTAAGCATGCATTCATGTCTTCCAGTATAGATATAAAAATAGTGTTGAATACTGTTATTGTCATAGAATTAAAGTTAAAAAGAATGAACATAAGGCTAGTATATGATAGTATTTTTTTTTTCTTTTTTTTTCTTTTTTTTATTATAGTACTAACATTTTTTTCTTTAAAATGAAACGAACATAGTACAGAACATAGCACAATAGTTAAAATGGATAGAGCATGATAGTTAGTATTTGGTTTATAATTTTTTTTTAATATAGTATTAAGGGGGCTTCCAGAAATTACATAATATTTTTTTACTAATAAATTTTAAAATTTTACTCCACCTACCCACACCTGATACTCTATTAGCCAATCAAATTTTATAATTTTTAAAATTTATTCATATATTTCAATTTATGAAATTGATAATAACTATTGCTCTACTGGACCAATTTAGATGATTTAACTACAAAATATTTGTCTCACTAAGATGATTCTAACAAGCCCAAAATCGTTAAAATATAATCACAGGATCCCAAGATCATTCAACTTTAATAGTGATTTTTTTAGAATTACTAAGTAAATTTCTTTAATATTGAATAACTTTTAATCTACCAGCCCGTTTTGGATGATTTAACTACTAAAATGTTCGTCTCAGTGAGACGATTCTAATAAGCTCAAAATCGTTAAAATCTAATCACAGTGTCCCAAGATTGTTCAATTTTTGTGGAATCTTAATAGTTATTTTTTAGAATCACTAAGTAAATTTCTTTAATATTGAATAACTTTTGATTCACTGGCCCATTTTGGATGATTTAGCTGCCAAAATGTTTGTCTTAGTGAGACGATTCTAACAAGCCCAAAATCGCTAAATTCTAATCACAGGATTCCAAGATCACTAAATATTTTTTTGTTTGTTTAACAATACAAATTTTTATCGATCTTGGAATCTTGTGATTGGAATTTAGCGATTTTGGGCTTGTTAGAATCGTCTCACTAAAACGAACATTTTGGTAGTTAAATTATTCAAAATGGAACAGTAGATAAAAAGCTATTCAATATTAAATAAATTTACTTAGTGATTCTAAAAATCACTATTAAAATTACACAAAAGTTGAACAATCTTGGGACCCTGTGATTAGATTTTAACGATTTTGAGCTTGTTAGAATCGCCGCAGTGAGACAAAGATTTTGGCAGTTAAATCATCTAAATTGGTTTAGTAGAACAATAGTTATTAATAATTTTATAATTTTATACTTTTGGCCAGAATTATAAAAATTTGACCAGAATTATGATTATAATCTGATATTTTTGGAACTCCACCCACCCACTAAAAAATCACGTAATTTTTGGAAGCCCCTAACAGTTCTTTTTTTTTTAGAACGAACATAAAACAATTGTTATTACAGAATATAACGCAATAATAGAATGAATATAGTATAATAGTAGAATATATATAGTATGATAGATATAGTATGATAGTTTGGAACCAGTATTGGGCTAGATATTAAACATGAACATTGGACCACCTATATTCAGTCCAGTCCAATCCATTGAACCAGAAGGAGTTGAGCATTGAACATTGTATAATATTAAACCAAACCAGTACATAATCATAATTAGCCAATCAAATTATAAATTTGTGTACTATTATACTTGATTTATTTTTGATACAAAGATAAAATTCAAATAATTTAACAATTTAAAAATTAACTATAGTTACTACTATATGCTTTTGAAAATAAGCTACCTTTTTTGAATAATTATAGACACAGAAAATCTAGGTGCCGCTTATTTTCATATATAATCAATATTTGGTCAATCACCAATAGTTATTATATAGTAAAGTCTAAACTCTACTATGTAAATTGATTATTAGCACTTAAGAAACTTGTTTGAGAGACTAAACTAAACATATTTTGAAAGTTTTATTAAATAGGAGTACTTTTTATTATTTGACTTTTAAATTTTATATTTAATAAATATATTTTGTTAATAAAATTTTAATCTCTTTATTGAACATAAAAATTAAAAGTTAATTAATAAAAAGTTCTTCAATTTTGTTATAAATTTTAGAGTATACAGTCACCTCTCTCTAATCTGAACCTCTCTAAACTGAACACTATTAACCTCTCTTTAAACTAAACAAAATCTTCTAGAACATTTTAAATTTTATTATAAAGTTCAGATAAACCATATATAACTTTTTGAAAACTGAACTTTTCCAAATTTTTATATAGTAAAAAAAAGCAGTCACGGCAGTTCGGATTAAAGAGAGTTGACTATATGTATTTTGATCTCCTAAATAAGTTTATATTAATAATTTTAATCAATTAGCTTAGTATTTGTTCTTTACTATGTAACAACTTTCATTGATTATAAGGTAGCTTATTTTCGAATTAAAGACATTTTTAAGTTTTTTGACCAAAAGAGTAGTAGCTTATTTTCAGAGATGGCTTATTTTTGGCAATATACAGTATAAAAAACTACTAATTTTAGTAATTGCAATAGAATAGGAATATTAATAAAGTGCTCTGAGATGGTGTGGTATATACTTTGGCAAATTATTCTTTAATGCCACATTATACCAGAGTATACTCTTACAAAATAAACTCTGTAATATCACTTTGGAGTATTAAGTTAGGTATAACTCAGAGTATTATACTAAATCGTACTTCAAAGTATAATACAGAGTATAACCCAGAGTATAATACTAGTATAACCCAGAGTACTATTTATAATTAATAATTATCGTTTTTTTTTATGTTAGTAAAAATTAAAATACCAGGCACAATTAGATTTATATTTAATTCCGGTAATATCGAACCCAATAAAAACATTAGTATTCCAAACTATAATGCCAAAGCCACCTTAAAAATTAAAAAATTTACTTCGTTATCATTTTTTTCAATTTTTTCCAAATTCACTTTTAATTTGATAATCAAATAGCGATTTCTCTTTCTTTTATGCCTTTATTTCTTAAAACAAATTCTTATTGATTTTTTCTATCTCTTCTTTTTTCTTAAAATCACTCAGAAGTTGAATCAAAACCAACAGGTTTAACAATGCATTTAACTTATTTTTTCTATAGGATAACCTGTTTTCCTACTTTATAATTTATTATAATGACACATTTTAATATAAAAAATAGCGATTATCTCAGCCAAATCACTATTTACATATTACAATCAAGTTTTTCAAATTTTGGAGTATTTTACATGCAAATGCGCTGTAATATATTTCCTGTACTATTAATATACACAGATATTTAATTGACAAAATTCGTAAGCAATTTAATTCATATCGTCATATACCAGGAACAAATGCAATGAGTGCATGGTTTTACGCTGTTTGAAGTGGGATTTGTCCGCAAAATCTTAAGTTTGATTGGTCCACATGACTTATTCGTCAAATTTTGGTTATTTTTCACGCATGATTTCATCATGCCATTATTCTTCACATGCGAATTCATCACGCCTTATGTTAGTATTCTTATATGGCATAGATTGACAAATGTGTTTATGGTTTAAAGATAACAATAAGAACTACAAACATAAGAAATATCATAGCTGCAATAACTAATGATATTAAAAGCAAGAATTTTAGACACAAAAATTGGTAACCCGATGCAAATTAATTTGTCTATTTACTTGTTATTTAGCATTTTTTATTTTTTTTCGTAGGATTTTTTATTGGATTGATTAAATGATAATCACTGATCATCAAGGATAATAGCGAAGTAAACTTTTACTCTGTAACTAAGTAAATAACAATATCCCGTTTCAATCAACCTTAGAAATAATTATAGATTATATTTTTGCCGACCGATGCTCTTATTAAGCCACGCAGAGTTAGTTTTTCATTTTCCATAATCCTCCGACCCATTTTTAAACAAAACTTTTTTTTAAATTCTTATCATGACACATATTCCATTTTTACCATTTAAGTTTATTTCTCCGTTGTCTTCGATAATACCCTTAATTTTCCTAATTTACCTGATAAATTTAAACAAAATCCAAGATTCCAAATTATCCAAGCCAAAATTATGTGAACATACTTATTATTTTATTTAAATTAAAAAAAAATAAAAATAAATATATAAATAAAACATCCGCCCCACACGATGAGATTTTGCACCACGATATAAGATTACTCAAATTTTAATTTTTTCATTTTGCATAGCTAATGTTTCAAAATTTCATCTGTGGAACAGTTTTTTTTTTTTTTTTTTGGTAAAAAAAATTTAACTTTGTGTGCCTAAATTAATTCATTTTCACTTCTAAGCTCATGCAAATTTAATTCTTCTGTTTACATATCATCGAATTAGAAATTTTTACTTTTTGCTTTATCAGACCTATCGAATAATTCCGGAATATTAACATCAACATCAAATAACACCAGAAAAAAAAATTAAATGCCAAGCATGGTACGATTACCACAATAAGAATTTAAAAACAAACCTGTTTTTTTTTGAAAAAATTGCATCGGCGGATTATACAAAACAAAAAATAACTTTGTATGCCTTATGCGATACAAATATTCATTTTCCATGCCTTATACTACTTTCTAAGACCCTATCTATAAAAAAATTATTTCATTTTGATAGCTTCTTCTTTTTTATTTTACTTCTAAATTAAGCCTCTCACCTAATATATATATCTATTTATATTCGTATTAACCTACTCAAATCTTATATCGCTTTAAAATTTTCCTTTTAATGAAAATTTGATAACACTTACCAACTATTCTGATTACCATCATAGTTGAGTTAATCAATCATAAATCTATTCGCCACATAATATGCTGCAAAGTTATTTTATTTTGCATTGAAATTATTATGGCTTCTACTATGACTTACAGTAGAAATTCAATTAAACTTTATACTTAACGATAAACATCATACAACACTTTAATGATGACCATTACCATTAATAACTTAATCAAACGTCTATAGAATACACGTAACCAATGAAAATCGATTTTTAAAAATTCATAACCAATTAGGGGAGCGCCATTTATCACCCGATTTTTTAGGTAGGTGGGGGTAGAGCAATTATCAGGTCCTAAATATAATATAATATATATAATATATATAAGAATATTTCTAATTTACACCATAGGTGATTATCACCTATAGTCAATTTGCTAATTAAAATTCAGGATCAGGTGTCACATGTAAATCAATCTTTGTGTAACAAAAACAAAGAAATTTTTAAAAAATTGCTAAAATTGCTTCTAGCCTAAAAACTTGCCTATAAAACTACTTTTTTTTATGCAAAAAAAAAATTTTCTGTAAAATTTTGGTATAAACTATGCCCTTCTGCCCCATCCCAGTTTTTATCCTTACTCTAATATTAAAAAAATTTAACTTTTATTTAATAAAAATTGTTTGTTTTTATTTATTTATTTATTACAGGTGATAATCACCTGTAGTAAACATTAGTTAATTTCTATAT
>QKWP01001732.1:82295-100492 GCA_003550325.1 Gigaspora rosea | reverse complement strand
AAAAAAAAAAAAAAAAAAAAAAAAAAAAAAAAAAAAAAAAAAAAAAAAATCAAAATAGTTTAATACTATATGCTCATACTATATTAAACTTAGTTTTTCATGAAACGCACTTTTCTTGGTCCCAATGTTCGGTTATTATAGCTTGGATAAATTTATTTTTTAGTGTTTCCAACATATGGCGATTAGTTTCATATCTTGAAACGCCGCTGAAGTCAAGTAATGGATAGACGTTCTGAAATCCAAATATTCCATGAAAATACAAGTTAGCAAGTATTATATAAATAAATAGTTTGAGACGCGTCATATCGTCATACCTCAATATTTTCTACCTTTACTTGATTTTGTTCTTGGACTCTTTGGACTAACATTCGAGCCAACGAAGCATCCTGTGCTTCCTGCGCTTCATTCGTGTTAGGATCAGCCATTATGATTATTGTAAAAGAGGAGGGATAGGTAACGCGAGTTTTTCTACTTCGGTTGTACTTGCCGTAGAAGCTTAGCTAGAAGTCCAAATTAAACAATTTCCTTAAAAAAAAACGACCACTTTAGAAAAAAATAAGGATATTTACAGGATTTAATAATAATGAAGAAGTTACTAAATAAGTATCAGTTTACTCTGGAGGATAGGCGCTCTTTTAGATTAAACATGCAAATATGATTGTCTCTGGATCAATGTGATTGATAGATTAAAATTTTGTGATATATTAAGGTGATGAACGAACTAATTAATCAAAACTATGTCAGGCGTATTAGTAATTTTAATATGATCAGGTTTTATCAGTGAAATTAAAAATGGTTGACTAATATATCAATCACTTATAAAGAAAAGTACAAAATTCTAAAAGATTCCTCTGAATATTGCGCTTCTTTTTCTAATTTCTTTTGAGTGAAATCTCAACATGAGAACTATCTCTAAAAAGTTACGCTCGATTTTTCACAAAAGCTCTAGTAAATTTTTTTGTTTGTGCTTATTGTACGATTGTACGGATTTTTTTTAAATAAATTTATATGTTCTATTAGTTGAACACCTAAAATTTACATATTAACATAAATTATCCGGTAATTACTATTGATCATGTTACCCATATATCAATTATATCACGGTATATCAATGTTTATTTTATTCCATGATTCGGAATTTTAATATTTCTTTTTTTGGATATATATCTTTTTTTGATTTTTTTTTAATGTTATTATCATAACGATTGTTTTAATTCGTCTCCGAGTAAAAAAAAAGAAAAAAAGAAAATGTAGATGACATTGGGTCAGCATCATTTAGCAGTAGGGATGTTAAGTCGTTTGGCCTGAAGTAGTTTGATTGAGTTTTTAACTCAGACCGTTATGGCTAAGATTGAACCGGCAGAACTAGTTCGTTTATTAGTTTATTATATGAGGCACATGATATAACTAGCTAGGTTTCTTCACGGGAGTAATACGTATGATGGAATTATTTAATTTATCTTGCTATATTAAATTTTTGTAATATAGCGATAATCATTATAATGGATCATTTAATTTATTTCCATGATATTAAATATGTAAAATTATTGTAATTTTTTTTTAATTTATCTTGATTTATTCCATGGTTCGGAATTTTAATATTTCTTTTTTTTGGATATATATCTTTTTTTGATTTTTTTTAATGTTATCATGTCAAAAAGTCTCCGAGTAAAAAAAAAGAAAAAAAGAAAATGTAGATGACATTGGGTCAGCATCATTTAGCAGTAGGGATGTTAAGTCGTTTGGCCTGAACTAGTTTGATTGAGTTTTTAACTCAGATCGTTATGGCTAAGATTGAACCAGCAGAACTAGTTCGTTTATTAGTTTATTATATGAGGCACATGATATAACTAGCTAGGTTTCTTCACGGGAGTAATACGTATGATGGAATTATTTAATTTATCTTGCTATATTAAATTTTTGTAATATAGCGATAATCATTATAATGAATCATTTAATTTATTTCCATGATATCAAATATGTAAAATTATTGTAATTTTTTTTAATTTATCTTTGATATATTAAATTTTTGTCATACAGCGATAAAAATTGTCAAGATATTAAATACGTAAAATTATTGTAAATATTTAATTTATCTTACTATATTAAATTTTTTGTCATATAGCGATAATAATTGTAATGAATCATTTAATTTATTCCAACTTATTAAATAAGTACTTGTTATTGGTCATGTTGTTGATGATAACTGATTATTCATGTGCTTATGACGTGACCATAGGCACGTCATAACGCGGTGTCTGCTGTGAAGAAATCAGCGATTATCGTTAACAAAATGACCCAATAACTACATTATTGTACATTTCTGACGTAAGCACCTAGCCATTTTCTGGGTCATTTCTAAACGTGATACACAAATTTTGTTCACCTCCGATAGGAGGTGAACAAAGTTTGTTATCATGTATTAGAATTGACCCAATAACATGCATGAAAATGGCTAGGTGCTCACATAAGAAGTGTACAATAAGTAAAATTATTTTATTGCACGGGTCTTATGTAACAACCCGTGCTTTTTTCATTTACTTATTGGCACGGGATTGTACGTCAGACACCGTGCAATAAAATAGGTATTATATGGGTTATAAAATAACTAAATTTTGCACGGGGTTACATGGCCGAAGGCCATGTAACTTAACCCGTGCAAATTTAGTTATTTTTTACAACCCATACAATAACTATAACATATTCAAGCGTAACTTTGTTTTTTGACACATTGTAGACATTTTGTGAAATGTCCTTTGTCTTTTTAGTGAGTTGAATCGGTTTGAAATTTTTAATAAATATATTAAAATTACTGTTATATCGATATGTATCAATAGCGATAATGATTGTTTTCCTTCGTGTAACATGAAAATCTGCAATTTATTAAATTCATAGTTTACTTAGTCCCTAATGTGATATGATCATAAAATGACATCCTCATTTATGCAAAATATCACAACAAAAAAAATTTTTCGTGGCGTCCTGTTATTTTTCATTGTATGACCAAGATCTTATGCTTATCTGGCATTTTTGTATAAGGCCACGCAAAGTTAATTTTTCGTGTTGCATAACATGGTGTTCCAAAATTCCAGTCTGGCGGGTCGGATTTTTTGTTTAATCTACTATAAATTATAATTAAGGTCACCATTATAGTTTGTGGTAGAATTACTGAATTACGGCAATTAAAGCATTTTACCAGTCGTAGAATTAATTACGGCATATCATCAAAATTATATGCCGTAATGCCGTAATGCTGTAATGTCGTAATGCCGCAATTCCATAATGCCGTAATGCCACAATAACACAATATTGTAATAATGCGATACCGTAACTACAGTAGTGTTATAATTAAGTAATTACGTGACTCCAAACCGGAAACTGATGAATATGTTGTTATTTGCCATACAAGCATTTCATTTACATTAATTAATCGGTAAGCATAAAAGTTATATAAAGTGTATTCTGCAGCAGAATACAATAGTTATAATAAATTTTAAAACACGTAAAATATGTATGTAGGTATGTATCATCTTATATAAGCCATAAGTGCTGTTAACAATGATGTCAATTAGCTCGCTAAAGACGTTCTCAAAAACTGACTTATAGACTGGTCTAATTGGGCAAAAAAATAAATCTCGACGTTTAAGTCAAAATAAAATCTAGACCTACAAACTTCTTTTTTCATAGTCATTACATGTACTAAATCAATGAAGTCGACAGAATCAAATTCGAAAAATATTTAATAGTATATTATTTAAAGGAAACCATAATGCAGTACAGCATTTTAACAAACGGTATTATAGCTGATAGTATTTCTGCATTACGGCATTCCTCACAGCAATTACGGCAAAAATATGGCAATGCCGTAACCGTATTAATTTGCAAAATTAATTCTACCACCAACTATAGTCACCATCGGGCGACACCGGAGAAAAAATAAACAGCAAAAACGAAATAATTGGCACAATTGGAATTTAAAAATTTTTTTTTTTTTTTTGAAAAATTTGGTCGGCGGGTTATGCAAAACGAAAATTAACTTTGCATGACCTAATCATGTGATTTTTGCATTGATGATGACAACAACCCTCAGCGCGACATAAATTCCGAACACGTGTGAATTAAGAAAAAAAAAAAAAAGGTGAAGCTGTGGGGTTTTGACATTTATTGCGTCAGAAATTCTGAAAAAAAAATTCATATACAACATCATTGGACATTATTCGTTTGCAATAATCATGTGGGGGAAATCTCGACTAGACAAAGATCTTTCGCTAGTAAACTGTATGATATTGAACTTGTGATAAAAATTTGTAACGGGTTGTGATTCCGAATGCTACATTGAAATTGCAAACAAATGCATGGATTGCAAGTTAGAAAAACGACCCACTGTCGAAGGAATAATAAACATACTTAATGGGACAAAAACATCTAATGAATTGGAAAATTAAAAACCAATTTTTGAATACAAATAAGATTAGCAAAGAATCATCAATTTTCTTACCTGAACATACGGATTATATATCTAAACAAGTTCATAGATACAAAAAAGATAACTGTAGGATTTTTATTTTTTTTATGTTTTAAGTCGCTAACAAGCTCTTCTGTTATTCAATTTATCGGTTATAATTAAGAATGAGAATAAGGCATAACGATAAAAAATTTTTTAATTTTTTTATGTTTTATGTTGTTAACAAGTTCTTCTGTTATTCAATTTATCGGTTATAAATAAGAATTAAATTTTTTATGTCTTATGTCGCTAACAAGTTCTTCTGTTGTTCAATTTTATCGGTTATGAATGAGAATAAGGCATAACGATAAAAAAAATATATATTTTTTTTCGCATTATCCAAGGTTTTGTTTAGTAAATACCCGTAGTGCACTGACCAAAGTACCCCTTTTTCAATACCCCCATTGCAAAATACCCGGTGCAAAGCACAAGATCTCTATTAATTAAATATATAGAGTTTTTTAAATTTTTAGATTGCTTGTTGTAAGTGTGAAATGTGTAAATGCTTAAAATTTTTTTTTCTTGCGGCACAGACCGCTGCCGTATAATATACCCGGGTCTTTTGTAAGTTTTTTGACGGGTAGATTGCATTAGACCCCGGGTCTTTTGGTCAGTGCACTACGGTATAACTTATAAACTTTATGATTAACTCGGTTGGTCAGGCTAATCTAATTGACAGCTAACCTGATTGATCAATTAACTTAGCTAACTGGTTATATTTTCAAGTTGACAGTAGGTCAACAGATCGAAAAGACGGCTAAGCAGTGATGCTACGATCACATGAGTGATCCCGGTTCTAACAAGAGAATCCAGTATATGCAAGGAGGAAGATAAGTAGAAATTTAATGAAATTTCTAATTCCGGGTTTAGGCGTGAATACTAATATAACCAGATTTAGCAGGAACATATGACAACAACATGCAGATATAAAACGGAGGAGCGGCAGGGCAGCACGACAGCAGCCTTTCAAGAGGCAAAGCAATTTCGCACCCTACCCTACCCTCCCTCACGTAGAATCCTGCCATTTTGTGCAGCTTAAACGTCTTTTACGGCCGGCCTGCATTATGCAGGTGGGAAACCACCGGTCAAGATCATGTGACTTCAAAGCTTCTGGCTAACAGCCGGCCTGCATTTATGCGGGTGGGAAACCACCGGCTAACGCCAATTATACATCAAACGCACTGATGTATGCTATATATATCTCTGTCAATTATACATCAATCGCACTGATGTATTTCTCTTTCAATTATACATCAAACGCACTGATGTATGCTATATATCTCTTTAATTATACATCAAACGCACTGATGTATGCTATATATCTCTTAATAAAGTTTGAATATCCAGCGCTATTAGCGCTGGAATGCGTCCAACTATGATATCAAATGCGTGCAGTTCTTTTCGATTATAGTATTATGTTATGCATCGATGATTGATTCCGTCATTCAGAGATTGACGTATGTTATTTACTGATTTTTACTGACGAGTTATATGTATGAAATAAAAGTAGTAGCGTAGTACAACTTTAGATCTTTATACTTCGTATATTTATTTAATCAGACTTATATGTATAAAGTACAATAACATGTATAGTATAGTCTGCCAAATGAGTATAGTATACAGTATTATACAAAATGTATATTATTTATTAAAAATTTATACATTACGTATAGATTTTTAAAATGTTATTATACATTTTGTATAATTTTGACAAAAAAATTATACACTTAGTATAATATAAAAAAATTTATACTTATATATAATAAATAACTTCGATTAATAAAAGAGTTACTAGCACTAGCACTAGTTAAATATAAGGTTTGCGCAGGTAATACAAACACCTGGAGAGGATTGGAGAGTGCAAAGTTTGACTATTCTGGATCAGCCCGATAAAAATCCAAACACGTTTAAAAGAAAAAAAAAGCGAAAATATGCAAATACTAATGTTTAAATCGATCTTGATGCGCTAATTAAAAATGACGGGAATGAAGTTTACATATAGTAAGCTTCAATCTAACCCTATAACCTCTAACGTTAAGGCTCGAACCCTAACCTTTTACCTTACGCACTTAGTTTATTTACTAAATTGGATTACCTTTTTTTAGTTTGTATTACTCGTGCAAATAAGTTACCGTTGTCACATGACTTCACGTACACGCATATAATTTTAAATGGCATTCAAATTGTATAATCGACTTTTGTAATTTTTAAATTGCTATGATTAGCAAATTTTATGTACCATATAATATAGGAATCTGGGAATCGGGAACTAATAGAAATTAGTATTTAATAGAGATTCTTTAGAAATCGTTTGATACAATAAAAGGTTGAAGGTATTTTTAAATTTCTGCGTAATGGGTATTACTGCAATTGAAAAGCATGTAATTAAATATAAATAAAATTGGCAAAAGATTTGTCATTTGGATATATAATTTGCAACTATATCCTAAATTAGCTAATTTTTTTAGAGAATTCGAATAAGTATATCGAATTCAGAATTAATTAACAATATTGTTATTAAATAAATATAAGTTTAGTATTCTTAATATTAAATATAAAGCAGTTAAAAATTTTTAGGCCTAAATTAATTAATATTCCTTTATAAGCGAATATAAGAGTTTAATTAAAAAATTAATTTCATACAAGTAATAAAATAATAAAATAAATGTATTATATAGTAATATATTAAAAAAAGCATTTTATAATTTAAATACTTTATTTGTATTTATATGGATTTGCAAATATTTAAATAAACATTACAAAAATTGACAATAATAATTTATCCGCTTACTATTATATAAAGTTATTGGTAATTGTTTTTTGGGACTTCTTTGTTTATACTATTAAGATTTAAAATTAAAAATTTAAAAATTTTAATTAAAAATAAGGAAAAATGTTTTCCATGCACCCGCATAGTTATGCACCCCCTATGCATTATATATAAACAATGATTATCAAAGATAATCATTGTTTCTTTTTTGTTTTCTTTTTTTGCTTTTCTTTTTTGGTCTTTATTGTTATTGGTTTTTTGTTGCTGGTGTCACCATTAGATTTCTTGGTTTTTATCATAGTTGATGTTGTTGTTGGTATCTTGTTGCTAGTATTGCTATTAGATTTGTTTCTAGGTTCAGCATTCTTGTACTTTCTATTTTTGTGGAGTGTTTTTTGTGTGCATCTTTGTGGGATGGTCTTGTGTGCATCCTCATAGGGTGGTCTTGTTTGTTTTTCTAGCATTCTCATAGCATGGTTTACATTTTTTAGAGTGGCTTGTTTGGTGAGTTTTTTTTTTTCTTTTATTTTCTTTTGACTTAATTAATATTTTTTTTTTATTTTTTGTTTTTTTAGCATTCTTGTGGGTGGTCTTGTTTCTTGTATGTATTTTTGTTGATCTTGTACACATTCTTGTAGGGTGGTCTTGTTCATTTCTGGTGTTCCTATAGTATGGTTTATATTTTTTTAGAATGATTTGTTTGGCGAGCTTTTTTTTCTTTTATTTTTTTTTTGTACTGATTTAACTAACAGTTTTTTTTTTATTTTTTGTTTCTTCAGCTTTCTTGTATGCACTTTTATAAAGTGGTCCTTGTAAAGTGGTCTTGTGCATTTTTTTAGTATTCTTGTGGTATGATCTACATATTTTGCAAAATAGCTTGTTTGTTAAGTAGTTTTTTTTGTTTTATTTTCTTGTCTTGACTTAACAAATATTTTATTTTCTTTGATTTTCTTTTTCTCTTCTAGCATGATTTCGTCATTGGAGTCATCACTCTTGAAGTTATTAGATTTGTCATTAGAATCAGGTAAATTCATTGTTTGAGTTGTTTGATTTGCTTTTTTTTGTAATTTCTAATATTCTTTTTTTAAACGTGATTTCATTATTGAAGTTGTCACTCTTGGAGTTATTAGTTGGAGTCTAGCAGTCTTGTATGTTTCTTTAGTGGTTTTATCTTGATTTTAAGTCATTAGTGCTTGTAGCTTCACTGTGGTTTTTAGTATTATTAGTACTTTGTTGGTGCTTATAATTCATAATGTAAATTAAATTAGAATAGGGTTAGGATTTTAGGGTTCAGGTTATAGTTCAGGTTAGGGATCAGGTGTTTGTTACTTTGTGTTTTTTTTTAATAAAAATTTTTTTTTTTTTTTTTTTTTTTTTTTTTTTTTTTTTTTTTTTTTAATAAAAAGATCTTAAAATTTTTTTTATAAAATTTGCAATTAATGTTTGATTAGCCAATTACGAGTAATTGAGCACATGTTTACATAATCAGTTTTGATTAGTTGATCATGAGAATGCACAACTATACAAGTGCATAGAATTTTCAAACCCAATAAATAAAACTATATATAATATAGTATTAAATTTATTAATATATTGCTTTATTGATTGTGCTGCTTTAGCTATAGGACTATATTTCTTCTAGTTTTAGTTATGCCATATTTATCTTGAATTGTGCAAGTTATAAATTTTCTATTATCAAACTTTTGTTTTCTAAATTATTAAAGTAATAATTAAAATTAATATTATTAATAAACTATTATAAATAAAATAATATTATAAAAAACCTTTTAATTGTATTCATTAAATTTAATCCTTTTCTTTATGATTAATATCTGCATATACAGACTTTGTAGCATTTGTAGTTTTATTTACAATATTCTATATTGTAATATCAATTTGAGAATAACAATAATTTAAGCTTGCTAAAATCCAAGGCTGATTATAAAATTTTATCCAATTTATAATAAAATAAGGGCAGTGTCATTAATCACCTGATTATTTTTTATCAGAGGCCTACTCCCCTCCCTCTTCCTCAATATATAAATAGTCAGGTTCTTATATATAATTTCAACTTTTTTACCCCCCTCCCCCCCTAAAAAATCACCTGATTTTTGTTACTCCCCTAATATTAATTAAAATATATTATTAAATAAATAAAGATAATATATATTCAACAACTCTTTTTAACAATTCCTTATACCAAAATTTTCAAGAAAACTAACCTATGAAAAACTTTATAGTTAGTATATCCAGACATAATAAAACTTCACCAAGCTGCTATTAGATACAAAGCCCATTCACTGGATGTTCTGCACATGAAATAGAGATAAAAAAAACTTGCAAACTTTTAAGCAAGACACTTTGGCAGACTGGGTCAGTATTGTACACAAACATTGTCTTGCCAATTTTACAGAGACACAAACAGTTCAGGATGGAATGTCCGGGACATGTCCACAATATTGTCCTGATATGATATTGTATATGAACAATATCTGCCTAATTTTTAACTTTGTTCTTACTATGTCCGAAATATGTCTGCTAGGTAAATCAATCAAATTGCGGAATATACAGACCTTTGGTTTGGGTTATGTGATAATTTTCAGAGGATACAAAGAATTTTATTGGCTGGTTATTATGTGTTGATTACCTGAACGTTTGGGACAAAAAATTTTGGGCGAACATGTTCTGGACGCCCCGTTCCAAACTGTCTGCTATCTGTGTTTGTGTCCCATAACAATACTAAACTGAGGTACTATTGAGCAAAGAAGTATTAGAGAAACTCTGGAGCTTTGTCAAGTCCTATAAATATGAAAATAGAAATAGAAACCTGGTTAAATATACTATTCTATACAGTATAACTCCTACAAACTCTTTTTGTTTTGGTACTTTTTACGACACCCCTTGGACTTTTTGAAATTTCAAAAAGTGGGCGATTTAGGTTACTCTCTCCTACCAAATCGGAACCAAGTCACAAATAAAATCAGGTCTTTTGAGATAAATAATGAATAACATGTGGAATGTTTTGGAGTAAAACTCGAAATGAAATTTCTTTTTAGAATTTTCTTTTAGGTGTAGTTTCTTTTTTCTTTCTTTTCTTATATATGTATATATAATACTTAGGTAAGGCGATTCCTTGCGCAGTATTATATAATTTTTATCATCTGGCACAGGCATAAATAGTGCTATCATAGTCGTTTACTTTGTGCCTTCTTCTTTTTTCTTTTCATTTTTATTTTGTATCAATTTGGCTTTTCGTTTAGGAGAGTGACAAAAATCAGATGATTTTTTAGAGAGGGAGGAGGTAAAAAAAGTTGAAATTATATATAAGACCTTACTATATATATATTAAAGAAGAGGGAGGGGGAGCAGGCCTCTGATAAAAAATAATCAGGTGATTAATGACATGCCCTTAGATAGTATAGTTTTTTCCCCTTTTATTTTTCTTTTTATTTTCTATATATTTTCTTTTTTTGGTAAAATTCTGCTACTCGAGAAGTTAGAAGAAGAGGGTTATAAAGTAGGCAGTTATGATAGACAGCAAACTCCAATTAGTAATTTGGGTACTCTAAATCTAACGAAAGGAGAAGTTACTGATGAGAGAAATCTTTGATATAGCAGGTTATATTTAAGGATTATTAGGATATCTGGGTGGATCGCACTTTATATTTTTAACCAACTTAAAGTAGGTAGATTATTTTGTACTAGTATTACATAAGTGATTAAATAAAGTTGCAACATGACTGCCGAATATAAAAAAAAAAGATAATATATATTAATATACTTTTAATACCAAAATATAATTTGATTTAGTAAATTTTAAATTTCATTTTGGCTTTTAGATATTAATATATTTCATATCAAATTTTTAGTTTTATTAGAATATTTTTGATTCATTATATTTTTAAAATTAAAAATTTATTGTATTAATATTTAATAAAATAAATAATAAAAAATAAATATATAAATATTTAATATAATTTGCAAGTTTTAAAAATATAAATAAAATGCTCTGTACAATTTTTACTTGAATCAATTTCAGATAATACTAGTTCAAGTATACTTGCTAGCAAAACTCTTGGGATTTGGGATTTGTCCACAGACAAACCCGGACAAATGAAATTGTCCAGCCATGTCTAAAAATCCCATGTAGCAAAAATGGACAAATTCCAAATCCCAAATTCCAAATCAAGCTATATATACATCATTATGAATAGAGTACATATATGTGAGTGTCACTAAGAGAAAACCTGTCATCGGGCTTTTAATTATATTTTGTACCGGACATATTCCCTAATAAATTAAATAGATTTTTTCTGGTACAAAATATAATTGAAAGCCCGATGACATGTTTTTCCTTGGCAGCATATGGATTTATAGTTAATTTTGTAAAACTAACGCTTTTATCACAAGCAGTAAAGATTAAAATTTATAGTAAGTGGAAACTGTTTTTTTTCAAACTATCCATTCGTTATAAAGTTGATATAAACTTGAATTTGAATGTATTATCATTTAGAAAATATAATTACATTTACAAATTTTACAAATTATTTTATTACAACCAGTTTGCTATAATATCGCTTTTTTTTTATTAAAAAAAAGAAGCTTCATGAAATATCCACTTATACTGTGAACAAGAAATATGGATTTATTGATTGAGCACTGTAAGAAAAGGCACTTTTGATGAATAGGATGGTAGTGTAATTAAACTTACTAGCATTTATTTTAAGTTACGAAAATAATAAATACAGCTATAATATAAGATTAGCTTACATACTATTAAGTATTGTTTAAAAGGCATTAAAAATTTGTTCGACTTTGCAATTTCATAACCGATAAAGGTTTACAAGTATTTGTATCAGGCTTACTACACCATCTTACCCCAACAAAATTTTTTTAATTATTAAAATTTATTCAAGTAAAAAAAAATATATTTTTTTACATTAGCATTGATTGAACTTGTATGTGACTATATAGCATTCGCTATAAAAGAATTAAGAATAATATTGTTGTTATACTGTAATTATTCTCTGGTAATGTCTTACTGCACAATAATGTTACACATAGTATAACTGAAAGACAAAATCCTAGATAATATCATATAAAGAGCAAGGATACTATTTCTAGTCTGAAGAAAACTGTCCTGTTGTTTTATAAAATTTGGCAAAATGGTGAATTCTTGATTCAATCAAAATTAACCAGAATTTAGAGTCCTTGTCACTATGATTATACCCAAGTGCTTATGAATGATAACTGCTTGCTTGATCAAGTGATAAAGGTCTTTAGAAATCTCGGATGCTATACTTTAAGAGAAATAATTTAATAGCACTACTCAATCATCAAAGTTTCTTTCCTTTATTAGTATTAAAAAAAAATGCCTACTGTTAAACTTTAAGACTGGTCCAAAATCACATGAATTTCAGAGACGCACACTAATTTGAAGTGTTATATCTTCATTTACAAGCTTTAAAATTTGTTCACAGACGTCATTAGGTGTAATTTTCATCCACGAAGACAGCATATGTTGGTATGAAAAGGTATTCTTATCAGGAATAAATATAGACAAATTTGGTTTTAGTATTTTTCCATAAAAAAGAATAAAGGACTATATAGTATAGAAGAAAGCTCTTGAAATCTTTTGGTAAAAATATACAGTTTTATTTGCTATCATAGCTTTTTTTTTCTTAAAATGATTCGTGCAGGCAACAGTTACTACTTGTAGATCATGCCATATAATAAAATTTTTACTTGATTTAACCTGAAAAAATACTTAAAAATTAATGTGATATATAGTAATTAACGATAAGTGAAAGTATTTTTATTTTTATTAACCCATCTTAACAAATTTATCAGTATACGGCGAGTTAATATTGAACATAATACGGAAAGGGCAGTATTACTAATTTAGAAGTTATAACCTAAAAAGATTATTAATCGTCGAGTATAGTTATTGGCCAAGGTAAATAAAAAATATATAATAGCTGATATAGCTAAACCAAGAGATTACTTGTGGATGGTCAAAAATGATAATTTTTTAGTGAAGTAATAAAATTGGACAGGCAATCAAATGATATTTTCACCCTACAGCAATTCAATTAAAAAATGCGAATATTTACTAGGCAGTAATAAATTTCAATATACGAATAATAACAGTACGGGCCTATTTGAGATAGTGTCATAATGTATTATTATTTTTAATAATTCACTGAATAAATCAGTCCCATTTTTTATAGAACTTGCAATTTTATTGAAAATAGACAATAGGTCTTTTTGACGAAGCTTTTGATCCACGTAATTGAGTTCTGATTTTGCATTCTCGACTAAAAATGTGTACATTTAGGTCATAACCTTTAGAGGTTCAACACTTAACCTAAAAACAAAAAAATAGTATTTTTAATAATGAAAAATATGATAAAAAGAGAAAAAATTAACACATCTAGTTCATTTTTTACCAAGATACCAGCTTAATATATTGAAGAGTCGCTCACAGGTAGCATTTGAAATTGAATATATTTTTAGGGTAAGGGTTTTTAGATGATTTTTTTTTTAAGTTCTACGGACATCCACCAATCAGTACTGAGGTTCTGTGTCAACTAAGTAAATCAAAACTATATGGGCGATTTCAATAGAAACAGCCCATTTTTACAATTTTTTGAAAATTGAGTTTTTATTAGATTCATATAAATTTTGGCATGATTGACATTTTTCAATTATAATGAAAGTCGATTTGCATAATAAAAAATCAAGATAATGTAAAAAAAAAATTACACGAGGCTGTGTAGAGCCAATATATCATGAGATTACCCGATAGTCACCTGTTTACCTTTAACTAATAAAAATCGTGAAATTTGATTAATCCCGGATCAGTCCGAAAATCAAAACAAACGATTAAACTCAATTATCTCAAAATAAAATATATATAAAAATGGGCTATTTCTATTGAAATAACCCCATATATAGTATCATAAAAAACTATTTTTATATCATGATTAAAGATGAGAAAATGTGCATTTTATAATAAAATATGCATGGTACTGCATAATAAAAAAATTTTTTTTTATATTACTTCTAAATAAAGATACTACATATTGATTCTGATCAGATATTGCCTATATATATAAATTTTTACAAATTAGCTAATTGTTTTTTTTTTTTGTGTTAAAGTTCCCGCTTTGGGTGAGAGTTTATTTAATCAAGCCTGTGGATCAAGGGCGCCTTTTTGGGTGCACCTACAATTGAGTTACATTGAATGAGAGTACAACTCGCCACACGTACAACTTTTGGTTGTCTAATTTAAGTAGTCCGCCCGAAGGTTCTACACTAGTTGCCATACCTCAAATTAGCTAATTGTAAACTTCATTGTTGCTTATTTTTTATATAATTTAAGAATATACTAGCACCTGACCCATAGCTTTGTAAAAAACTTTAAAATCTGTTAAAATCTGTTAAAATCTGTAAATTCTCATTATAAATATACTAAGTTAGTTTGCATTAGATCGTCACAAAAAAATTCTGTTGCTGAACATTAATTATATTCTATTAACTACAGTATATAGTTAAGATTGAGTTGGTTTGTATTAAAATTATAACATGCAAATAATTATATGTCGCAATAATTACAGATTTAAATAGTATCATCATTAATTTAAATTCTCTTATGGTCTGATTATAGTCTTTGGATATAGCAATTGAAATTTTTTTTTATTCTCATTATTAAGCAGCGCCAATTACCGTTTATTATACACTTACATATGAAATTAGTAGATATTTTTGTGTCTACAGGACATTTGTGACTGCAGGATAATTTTATTTTGTTTTGATTGATACCCTTACAATATCATTTTAGCAAGTACAGAATTTGTATTAGTATTCATCAACACATTTTCTTTACAATTATATTATCTCATATCAATTGTTAATAATGAATTTGAATTGTAATAACATTCTTAATTATAACTTGCTCATCGATATATTAGTCTTAACATTTTGATAATGGGTTACATAACCAATTAAAAAGCGTTAAAGCACAATAACTTGATTATATACTATATTAGTTTTAGTACACTGGTCACTTTTTGAACATATTTGTGATTTTGTTGATTGGTAGATCGATATAACTACGAATCACTAAAAAAATTAGTTGATTATCAGATAATCTGGGTAGCAAAAAATTACAACTAAAAATTTTAGCGCTAAGTTGTAATCATTTATAAGCTTGTGCAATAATTGTTACCTTATTAGGAAAATTTTATTATATAAAAAAGTAGATCGTTGATTAAATTAGAAATTTGAATTTTTCGAAAGGTTAGTTTCTGTAATACAAGCAGAAATGATTGTAAAAAAATACTCTTGGTATCTCATAGCATGAATACTCTTAGCAACACTTAGATTTGCGTGATGATCTGATATGCTCAAAAAACTTTTTGCTTGCTGTAAAAGATGTCTATATATAAGAAAACAAAAAAATCCCATTGGATTGTGTAACATGCGGCAAAATTAAAAATTTTAAATATAGTCATAAATATTAACAAATATGACAACAAATCTTAATCTAACCATTTTTAGTAACTTTTTGGCTAGAATTTTTAAGACAAACATATCGCTAATTGCTGAAAAATCAAATGACTCGCAATACATTCTACGCTATAGTATATATTATATACAAAAAATATCAATGAGACTATATTTTTATTACTCACCTCAAAAAATAATAACATAAATATTCTCTTTTACAATAAATATAATATTACAATAACATATGATAAATAATTTTATAATAAATTATTCTTCGTCCTTTAACAATATCTAATTTAATTCATCATATTACTATCAAACTACGTAATCATATTAATAATGCTAAAACAATATTATAAAATAAATAGATTAACTAGTAATAAATATAATAATAAAATAAATAATTTATCAAAGAGATAGCATAAGATTAAATTATTTTAAAGTCCGCTATTGATTAATAATTATTAAAACCAAATTTAAATAATAATCATCGCAAAAATAAAAATTACTTTAATAAATTAATAATAAATTATAGCTTTGAGAATTTTTTCTATATAATAATCATTTAACTTAATTAATAATAAGAAATATAGAATAACTTTAACCTATTCTATCAGATATTCGACTTTTACATCATAATACGGCATAATAATAATTAACGCCATATTGTTCATAAAAGACGATTTAACCTTTACTTAAAAATTAATATTTAATACTAAAATTATCCAAAAAAAAGGCTTCTATTTTCTGTGTCGTATTATTTATTAAAACTATTTCAAACACCAATGGCCAATTTAATTACTTGGCCGATACAAATTGCCAACACTAGTTGAGGCTTTTTATTGATTTTTATTGGGACATATGATTTTAGCAAATTTAGGTTTCTATGAATATTGGTAAATAGAATATATTGAAGTAGTACTAGGGAGGCTATAGATATCTGCTTATTTGTGCAGGTAATACAAACTTCTGGAGAGGAAATAGCCAATTGGAAATAAAATGCGTAAACATGTCATTGGGTTTAGTAAGTAAAATGCTGAGCTTACCATAGTAGGTAACACATTAACATGTTATATATTAAATTCAAATGTATATAAATGCATGAATTTGACTTCGAACAGTAAGTTTTTACTAATTTAATTTTAATTCTTTATTCTCTAAAAAATAATTTGATGCAGGGAATCGCATTAAATGGTTTAGAGTCTGCATAATCCCTCCCTTGAAAGCATGTCATATATTTTATTTATCCTATATTATAGAGGGCGTGTTCGTTAGTTATAATTGTCAGCATAGCGAGGAGAGAAAGACCCAATAAGCTTCCCGCGGTTTAATACTAGTTTAATCCACTGAGCTACGAGATGAGAAATAACTTTGAATGTATCCACCTCAAAATTTTTACATAAATAATATGACGCAGGAAATCGCATTAAATGGCTTAGGGTCTGCGTAATTCCTCCCTTGAAAGCAAGTCATATATTTAAACAAATTTATTTTTTCTATAATAGTTTTTAAAATTTTTTACAGTGGGTGAAGACTTTATTTTGTCTGTTGGTAGTTTTTACAGTAGAGCGAAGGTTAGTTTTAAGATTCTTATACAATATTTTAGTCAAATATTTTTAAATTATAGCTGATAAAAAACTTTATTTATTATTATTTTAAAATTATTATAGTTGGGAGAAGACTATATTGGTCAAACGATTTTTAACCAGGTAAAGACTAACTAGGATATTTTTAAAATTTTTAATTACTGAATGAAGAATTAATAGGGACAGAAAACATTTTTAAAACTCTTTTAATCTTGAATTCAAATTTGAAACTTTTTTTTTCTTATAAGGTTAAAGTTTCAAAAAAGAAATATGGTTATATAAAATAGTTTATCGAATAGGTTCTACATGCTACTTTTTTTATCGAACTAAACTACTACAAGTTGTTTTTTTATATTTGCAACTTATCAATTCATTATATTACATATTTAATAAGATTTGTAAAGTAAACCTTCTTTTAGAGGGCTTCCAGAAATCAGCTGTTTTTTTTTGCTATGAGCCCACTTCACCCCTACCCCACCCACCCCCACCTGATACCCCAATCAGCCAATCAGATTTTACGAGTTGGATATAATATTTAATAGTAAATAACTTTTGATCTACTAGGCCAATTTCGATGATTCAACTACCAAAATGATCCTCTTAATGAGAGAATTCTAGTGAGCCCAAAATTGTTAAAATTCAATCACAGGATCCTGTGATCGAAATAGATTTGTGATACTATAAAAGTTCTATAATATTAAATAATTATAACCCATTTATAGTAATACAAATTTATTTCGATTTTAGGATCCTGTGATTGGATTTTAACGATTTTGGGCTTGTTAGAATCCTCTCATTGTGAGAATCATTTTGGTAGTAAAATCAT
>QKWP01001732.1:35704-72594 GCA_003550325.1 Gigaspora rosea | reverse complement strand
TTGTTAACAATAGAAGTTTACACATTTATGCTCATAACTCTTGATCCAAGAAAGCTACCGTTATGAAAATACTACCATTGGAATCAGCTCGACGAGACGGTTCGAATGAGCACAAAATCATGTGATTCTGATCACAGGATCCCAAGATCGGATGACATTTGAGCTATAACCAATAAACTGACCATGTGACCTCAATTCTATTGGTGTCTAGTGCCGATCAATTTTCTACGATTTCTACTATATCTACTAGATCTATCATTTCTACAAGAACTACAAGATCTAATATTTCTTTTATATCTATTATATCTTTAATATATAGTATATCTAGCATATCTATTATATCTACTATATTTATGTAATGTTACAAAAACGCGCTATATGTAGTATTTATTATTGATATTATAATCTTTATTATTATTATTTATACATGTAATTTTCTATAAAAGCACTGTCTTTTGTCCTTAGGACAAGACAAGTGTCTTCATACACTTAAACTGAAATAAAGATACAATTCTTGGTATCTTCATATACCATTAATTGTTTGCCTCTTAGCCTTACACATAAATCACTACAAAACCTCTTTGTTAAGTCCCTGTTTGGACGCCATAAACTGTAAAAGCTGTAAACTTATAGTCTCCATACTATAACCAGCAGTCTCCAGAAGTTCTGGAAGAGGTGAACTTATCGGGTTGACAATTTGGTGGTGACTGTGAGATCACCTACTCAATTCCGAATATAAAACTGGTAAAGCGAATTCGAAAATCGTGAGACGATTGCTATTAAGCAAACGCAATCAATTTTGACCCGATCAAGTTGAAATTTGGTATACATACCCGTGAGAACATTCCGCAACTTTTCTACTAAGAGTATCTTAGGACGGAAACGCCATCGGAACGCGTTATACGAAGTGACGGCATTTTTAAGTCTATACGGAAATCTTTTTTTTTTTGTGTTAGAAAGTATATGACTACATATACTCAATTTACCTTATTGAACAGACAACACGATTATCAGCACACTTTACGTAGTAATACCCCACAACTTAGGACACAATTATTTCAAACCTTACCTGACTACTCTTGTCTTATTTGTTATCCAGTAATTGAACCCCTTTCTGATCGATTTGTTAATTTTTGGTTGTGGTTTTCTACAGAATACCCTGCTTCTCAATTTTCTGCAAATTCAATTATTATTTTTAGGAGAATTATTCAAAGATTAGTTGTCCCAGAAGAATATTATCAAGCATTAGTGATTACTTTTAGATACAATACCCCAATTGACCTTGGTAATATAGTTACCCGCCTTAGACAAGTCTTTGTTTTAACTGCCAGATTTACCCTTGATCCTTTTCTTACCTTATATAACCATAGTGAAACCACTTCTTTACAGTCAGAAAGTTCAGAGGAAGATACCTTATCTGATTACAATTTAGATTTACTTTTTCAAACACCACCACCTAGCCCAAAATTACCAATGGCTACTATCCAAAACATTTACGATTATCTTGTGGCTAATGAAAAGGGACCTACCCTTCTCCAAGTAACACCTTTCTATGGTAATGGAACTCAAGACCCTTTGGCATGGATGGCTGATTTTGAAAAGGCTGCTGTTGCAAACAAATGGAGTACAGCAAGAAAGAGAGAAGTCTTGCCTGCCTTTTTGAGAGATAATGCTGATGAATGGCAACAAATGTATTATAGTGCTAATGCTGCTACGAATAATGCTGGTAATGATTGGACTGCTACCAAGACTGCTTTTACCAATCAATTTTGCAATCAAAGATGGAAAAATAAATGGATTAAGGAGTTAGGAGAACTGCAACAACTACCAGATGAAGCTGTTGACACCTACTATAGCAGATACAGGAGAATTGTCCAACGTGTTGAAACTACTAATGCTCTAAGTGATGCACAAAAATTGTATTACTTTAACAAAGGATTGCTATCTGATACTCTCCCAATTATCATGATGCAGGCCCCTGCAAATGTGGATGCTGCTCTTGGACATGCTAGAACATATGAACAAGGGAAAGACTTTGCTTCAAAAACTGAACCTACCTTTTCTACTCCTACTAGAAATATAGAAAAGGATATTGAAACATTAACTAAGCAAATGCATCAAATGACCTTGAACTATGCTACTATTGCATCTGCACTTACTCCAAAAGAAAGTTCAACCTATAATCGTTCATCTTTCAAGGCACAAGCTCGTTCTAAACCTCGAGTCGTTTGTTACAATTGTGGTGAAGCTGGCCATATTGCAAGAAATTGCTTGACTGAGAAGAATCCTACAATTGCTCAATATAAACAAATAACCAAAGATATGAAACAAAGAAATGTTAACTACCTTGAAGCTGATGATAGTGATTATGAAGAAGTCTATGTTTCCAAAGCCCCAAGACCCCAACCTTATACTACTAATAGGAAGAAGGCAAAGGATAATGCAAAAAATTCTGAATCCCAAAAAGAGTTGCATTTGAGGAATCGTACTGTAATCAATCCTATTCAAGTAGAGCCTGATACAATAATGGAGGAAACTCTATTAGAACCTACTTCTCAACTTCAGACCAATAAACAGAAGATTAAATTCAAACCTCAACCTTCTATAATTGACCAGCTCGAACCTTATGATATTGCTACAGATATCCTGAACATGAAGTCCTCTGCTACAATTGGACAATGGTTACAAGTACCTACCCAAAAGAAGAATCTTGCAAAGGTTTTGCAAAGGAAGAAGGTTCCTATAACCGAAGCTAACCATCTTGAACCTGAAGAGGAAAAGAAAACTACTGCTATGAGGTGCCATATTCGAATTAAAGGAAATCCAGTAGTTGCTATTCTTGATTCTGGAGCTGCAGTAAGCATTATTACAGCTAAACTCATGAAAAGACTTGGTCTTCAAATTAGTGGACCTTCCAAGACTATTGTGATAACTGCAAATGGAAGCAGATCCAAGGCTCTAGGAGTTATTGAAAATGTAAAGATTACAATTCAAGACATAATTATTCCTATTAACTTACGAGTTATTGAGTCACAGGAAGAAACCATCCTTCTTGGAACAGACTGGTTCAATAAATCTCGAGCCAAATTAGACTTTGAAAACAATACCTTAAATGTTCGATATTTGGGTAAAAGAGCTACTGTTAACGCTACTCATACAACCAATATGAACATGGGTCAAATTTATGATGAAGATGAGGATGAATGGATTGATGAATTAGATGAGGATGATGAATCAGAAACCTATTATACTGAAGAATGGCCTCCAGTTGCCGATGATTTGTACTATAACCCATGGTTAGATGTTTGTAAAACATCTGCTTTTTATTTGGCTGATATAACAGAAGAAGAAGTATATCTTGAAGAGGAGTCCCAAATAAACGTAAATAATAAACTTACCCCTAAGCAACACCAAAAAGCCCTCCCACTTTTAATGGACAATATTGATATTTTCACTGAAAATATTCTAGAAGAAGGACAGTCAAAGGTATTAGGGCAGACTAATGTAATTTGCCACGAAATAGATATAGGATCCAATAAACCAATTAAGCAAAGAGCTTACACCTGTCCTCCTGATGAACAAGATTTTATCAAAAAAGAAATACAAGCCATGGAAGAGAATGGAATAATTCGTGAATCTTATGGGCCCTGGGCCTCTCCTATTGTTATTGTCCCTAAAAAGGATGGTCGAAAAAGAATTTGTATCGATTATAGAAAATTGAATGCTATAACTGAAAGAGATGTCTACCCCCTGCCCACAATAAATGAAATTTTGAATTCATTTAATGGAGCCTCTTGGTTTACTAGTTTAGATTTAGCTAGTGGATATTGGCAAGTTGCTGTCAAAGAAGAGGACAAAAAGAAAACTGCTTTTATCACTAAATTTGGAACTTATGAGTTCAATGTTATGCCTTTTGGACTCACCAATGCACCTGCTACCTTCCAACGTCTGATGGATAGGATTCTTCGTCCTTTCATTAATAATTTTGTTGTGGTATATCTCGATGATATTACCATCTATTCAAAAACTTTTGAACAACATCTTGAGCATGTACAATCGGTCTTCCAAACTCTAAGGGAAGCTAACTTGAAGCTAAATTTAGAAAAATGTTATTTCTTCTTGAATGACATTAAATTTTTAGGACATGAAATAGGAAAAGATGGAATAAAAACTGACCAACGTCTTACTAATAAAGTAAAAAACTTTCCTACTCCTACTACTCTTAGACAACTTCGAGGATTTTTAGGATTGGCTTCCTACTACCGAAGGTTTATTCAAGGATTCTCCAAGATTGCTAAGCCTCTTAACCAACTCCTCAAAAAGAATGAGCCCTTTAACTGGACAACTGTACATGAAGAAGCTTTTATAAGCCTCAAACAACATTTGATAACTAGTCCTATTCTACAATATCCTAAGTTTGATCAACCTTTCTATGTGCATACTGATGCATCTGGATCTGGATTAGGCGCCGTGTTATCCCAACTAACTAAGGATAAAAGGGAATATGTTATTGCCTATGCCAGTAGAAGTCTAAATAAAGCTGAACAAAATTACTCTGCTACAGAATTGGAATGTCTAGCTGTAGTCTGGGCAATTGAACATTTTCATCAATATTTAGGTGCCAAACCATTCTTTCTAATTACTGATCATGCTGCACTAAAATGGCTACGAACTTCTGAGTTAAAAGGAAAAAGAGCAAGATGGATTATGAGGTTGGAACCCTATAACTTTACTATTATCCATCGAGCAGGAAGAAAGCATAATAATGCAGACTCGTTGTCTCGAATGTATGAAGTACCTGTTAACTATTTGGAAATGGATACTGATCTACCCGATGAGGATGAAATCTCTCCTACACTTGAGGATTTCTACTTAAGCAATCTTTGGGATGACTTTGAGTCTCTCCCAGGAGCAGAAGCATACCCGATGACCTATGCTCTAACCCATGAAGAGGAAGAACTACTTTGTAGATATGAAGTATTTGAGGCCAATATTATTACCTTTTTTTAACCCGCAAGGTAACCTGAAATTCAACAAAATGATGAAAACCTTGATAGCCGATTATACAAGTGAATTTGAAAAACATGAAGGAGCAAGAAAATGGAGACGAGAATATGATCGAGAAAAGGAACGAAACAAACCAGACCCAGAAGACCTATCAGAGGATGAACAGGATATAAACATGTTTGATTTTCCTACTGAACAAGAAGCCTTCCAACAATGGTGTGAAACAGGAATAGCACAAATTGAATCCCCTTTGTATCAAAATAGCCAGGTTCAAAATTTGGCTAATGTTTTAAAACCCCAATTACCTCCTTTTGCTGATCAAGAGTTATGAGCATAAATGTGTAAACTTCTATTGTTAACAATATATATAAAAAAAAAAAAAAAAAAGGATACTGTACGAACAAGAAAACATACCTAACTTGAAAGACAAAAGAATTCCAAACCGGATAAGCCCTAGGAATCTCAGTCCGAAGTTGTTGAAAAGATCCACTGACAGTACTGGACTAGAAGAACCTTTGGAGGATTTGAAATTGTCCATAGAAGAAAACCCCCAGACCGAAGTATCGAACGAAAACAAAAAAAAAAAAGGAGATTAGATTAAAAATAGATCATTGATTGACTTATAAATGTAGTGGTCACAGGAGTGCTGTCACAAGAACAAAAAAAAAATGTACGTACCGAATCTTCTGAAGTTCGAATAAGTTCTAAGGATAAATAGACAAATAATTCGGAATTTAATGACACGAGGAAACTAAATTTAAATACCTATTGATGACACTCCAAGTTCCAAATGCAAGATTATATATTTCTTTTTAGACAAGTTATTTTTATTTTTTTTTTTTTAATTAGAGTTATTTTTTTTTATATAGAACTTTGCTTACGGGTAATCCGACGTGCAAAACCCCTACTAGTTTATTTTATTTTTTTTTTTAGAGTTTTGGTTACGGGTAATCTGAAGTATAAAACCCTTATTAGTTTATTGATTACAGGTAATCCGAAGTATAAAACCCTATTAGTTTTTGGTTACAGGTAATCCGAAGTATAAAACCCTATTAGTTTTTGATTACGGGTAATCCGAGGTACAAAACCCCTATTAGTTCTGGTTACAGTAAACCAAGAGAAAACCCATGAATTGAATTAATTTTTCTTTTTTATTTTATCATTTAGATTTTATTTTTTTATATAGATAGAGATTTATTATAAAATGTCTTAATCACTGGTTGATTATGCTCAGAGGACCTCACATTTTGAAAGAGGAGGAAGTGTAAAATAGTGAGTAACTTTGGTTTCGATACAGTCATGTGTGCGGTCACATGATACCATCGAACCCTTTGTCGAATAGTCACAATGGTTACCCTAGTCGACATATTTTAGTTCTTATAGTATTTAATTATTTGTTTATATGTCTTTATTTGTTTATTTATTTATTTGTTTCGCTACCCCGTAAAACTGTTTACTTCGTTGTTATGCATATCATCATTATGCATCATTCGTCACGCATATGATCGTTATATATAAGATCGTTATGTTAGGTGTCGAATACTTTATAAACAGTTTCAAGATAGCATAGAATTATAATTATAAAAAGGATGAAAGAATCCATTTGTAAAAGGGGGATCATGATAATGAAAATGTTGATCCACTGTCATGACTAACAACTATCTAATAAAGAGCCTCTTAGTTTTGATTTTCTTCTAACAAAGACCTATTTTATAAAACATAACCAAACATTTCGGTTACAATAGAACTTTTATAGTAACACAAATCTATTCCGATCACAGGATCCTGTGATAGGATTTTAACAATTTTGGGCTCACTAGAATCCTCTCATTGGGAGGATCATTTTGGTAGTTGAATCATCAAATTTGGTCCAGTAGATCAAAAGTTATTAATCATTAAATATTATTAATAAATCTATAATTTTTGTTAAAAATAATTTTGCAACTTTGGCCGGAATTATGAAATTTTGGCCGGAATTATACCTGATACTTCAGCTGACCCACCTACCTACCCAGAAATCAGCTGATTTCTGGAAGCTCCCTTACCTATCAGAATATGAAATCTATTCGTCTTTGTAAATAGTAATTTAACTTTTAAAACAAAAATTAGTTTGAATAGAATTTAATTAAACTTAACTTTAGGGGAGGGCCAGAAATCAGCTGATTTCCTAGGAGGGGGGGCTGAAAAACTGGAAATTTAATATGAAGACCTGACTAAAATAGGGGAGGTCAAAATTTTGGCCAAAATCAAATCAGCTGATTCCTGGCAGTGCCCTTATAGTCTGAGTCTTGATTCTTGTAAATATAATTTGTAATTCATAAAACCCCTAGAGGTTTTATTCTCAAATTATTAATAAAAACAGAGACAAAACCTCACCTTAACACCAAAAAAAAAAAAAAAATTAAACTTAACTTTTATTTCTGATCTATATTTTATCGTTGCTTCAACTTCTTGTTCTAGAAATCATTTAAATATTTGGTTGAATGTATTTTTTTTTATATTTATTACTAATATATCCACAATGTTTTTTTATTAATCCTATTGCGAAGCATTTATTGTGTTTTTGCATTGTTCTTGCACTTGAACTTATTCTTAAACTTGAGACCATTATACAAAACTTTTTCAAATTCGTGAACTTTTTTTAGCCAAATTAGTTTGTAAATATTAGATAAAAGTAAATTTGGCAAATTCACATTTCACGAGTTTGTGTTGTTTAAAGGCGTTAATAAGAGCGTTAAAAAAGGATATAATAATTACTCAAATGTTATAATAATTACTCAACTATGATAAATCGTCATAATCATTTATGTATTTCTGGTAGTTTTCTCACATTTAGATCACATTTTTCGGTTTTGACCAATCAAAAATGTTAAAGCGAATAGACCCAGAAATGAAGTATAAAGATAGATTAAAATGTTAATTCCATTTATTTTATATTTGATTTTTTTTTTATATAAAATTTTGATGGGATAAAATGCGCATGATTCGGAAACATGCGTAATGTGAATTCATGCGCATGATTGAGGAATCTTGCGCATCTCTAGTCATGATAGTGATGCTGTAATAATCGATACTTATCATTATTTAATATATACAAAAATGACAAAAATAGATGCACAGCTCTAACTTTTGCGAAAATTAGTAATATTTTGCGAAAATTAATAATTAATAATATTTTTCTATGAGAAAACTTATAAAACTATTTTTTATATTTAAATAAAAAAAAAAGCACAATCCAGCTTAAATTTAAAATTTTATTACTAAAAAACTGAAAATATTTTGAATAATCAATTTGGAGCCAATGTTTCATAATATTTTAGAAAAAAGCGCATCGTAACTTTGTAAATATATTGCACTAGAAGTGATTATTTTTTAGAAAACCTTGATAGAAAAAGAAATTCGATTTGTGTTTCTAAAAGTAGTTTGGGATATTTTTATATTAAATTTTTATGATATATTTTGAATTAGTGCAGTTATTAAATTTTAATTTAAATCTTCTGATTATGAAATATTAAGGTGACCTGTATAGTTTTGATTTACTTAATTAACGCAGAACCCCAAATCATTACTGTAGAGCACTGAGCAAAAGACCCAGGTACATTAATCAGCAGTGGGTCTGTGCCACAAAGCAAAAAAATTTCAAATATATATATATTCTGCATTTACAATATACAGTTAAAAAACTCCACATTAATTAATAGAGATATTGTGATTTGCGCCAGGGTATTTTGCATGGGGATATTCAAAAAGGGGGTCTTTTGCTCAGTGCTCTACGGTAACTGTATTTAGTAGATGGAATAAGTTCATCTTCTAAATACATACTTTAGTAAATAAAAACAAAACTGCTGTAATGCTTAAGATTGCATCGATATACTATATTTAGTAATGTTAGTGCAATTTGTTCGCTTTAAAGTTTTTTTTTTTTGTTCTTAACCATAACTTGCTAGATAGTGATTTGTTTTTTTTTTTTTATAAAATACAAACACAGCCTTAAAAACAATTATTTGCAAACTTACAACTAGTGTTGTTAGTCGAAATAATTTAGTCATTTAGGCATTTAGGCAAATTGAATTTAGACAATTTCGATATTGTTATTTTTTTAAAAATTACTATTAAAAAATTAAATTGTCTAAATGTCTAAATGACTAAATTAATTTAGACAAATTTTGACATTGGCAAAAATAATTTCGACTAACAACATTACTTACAACTAGCTTTTTTTTTCTATTTTTTTTTATAAAATATGAACATAGCCTTAAAACAATTATTTGCAAACTTACAACTGGCTATTTTTTTTTATAAAATACGAACACAGCCTTAAAATTATTTGCAAACTTACAACTAGCTTTCTTTTTCTAATTTTTTTTCATAAAATATGAACACAGCCTTAAAACAATTATTTGCAAACTTACAACTGTCTTTTTTTCTTTTTTTTTCAATTTTCAATTTTTCCATATATATATATATTTCATTTTTTAATTTGCTAAAATGGAATATACAACAAATAATGAATATACTGAATGTGCAACAAATAATGAATATACTCATTAGCAAATTTTATATATAGATATATATCGATTACTAACCGGTAAGATATATATCAATAATCAACACCCCTGTCGATTTCTATCGATAGTGATAGTAATTGATATATATCCGGTTAATCGATATATATCGAATATGATATCAATTAATAATTATTATATTCACATAATCATGCTTTTTGAACATTTTACAGGTTTTCGCAAGTTTTCACAAGTTTTCGCAATTTAATTATAAATTTTTTTTATTTATTATTATTATATAATATTTTAATTTATTAAATATACAATATTCACAAGTTTTCGCTATTTAATATAAAATTTTATTTTTTTATTATATTATATATTTTTTTTAAATGTTAAGGTGAGACCTTGCTTTTATCTTTATTAAATTTAATAGAAAACTTTTTACAATACTGAAAGAAATTTCATTTTTTTTAAATCTAATGCTAAGAATAAAAACTCAGACATATATTTAAGTAAACCTAAATACTTATCTGCGGCCTAAACCTATTATATTATATTTTAAATATTACATATATTATATATTATTATAAAAAAATAACAAAAAAAAATAAATCCAAAAAAAACGAAACAAAAAAAATTAAAAAAATGAAACAAAAAAATAAACTATTATTCGCTCATATTTGCTTATATTTGCTTATATTTGTTTATATTCGCTACTTTTTGCAAAGTGCCAGAAAGTTAGATTGTTTTCTTGCAAAATTCTGAAAGAAGTAAAAATAAATAAAATAAAATAAAATAAAGAAGTAAAAATAAATAAAATAAAATAAAATAAATAAGTAAAAAAAAAAACAAACAAAAAACAAAAAACAAACCCGAAAAAATAACAAAAAAACAAACCTGAAAAAGTAAACTATTATATTTCACTCATATTCACCTATATTCAATTATATTCGTTCATATTCGTGACTTCTTGCAAAGTACCAGAGATGTTAGAATTGGTGTTCTTGTAAAGTGCCCAAAAGTCAAGTCGTTTTCTTGCAAAGTTTCGAAAGAAGTAAAGATAAATAAAATAAAATAAAGTTAAAAAAATAAGTAAAAAAAAAAGAAAACAAACAAAAAACAAAAATGTAAGCAAACTAAATAAAAAAATAAACAAAGCCCCAAATCTCCATTTCGAGTTCGTGTTTTTGCAATTTAGAAATCGTCGAAGGTTTTCGCAAAGTGCCGGAATAAAATAAATTAATAAAAATAAAACAAAAAAAAAAAAACATGAAACGAAAAAATAAATAAAACGAAACCTTGCAAAAACTTGCAAAAACTTGCAAAAACTTGCGTTCTTGAACTTTCGAAATTGCTAGAGAAAGTAGTTGTGTGTTCTTGCAAAGTGTCGAAAGGCTGAGTTGGCTTGCGCTAAGTACCGAAAAGTTACTGGATTTCTTGCAAAGTGCTAGTGGTAAAGTGTAGAAATAAAATAAAAAAATTAAAAAATAAAAAAAAATATATATATAAAAAAAAACAAAACGAAACTAAACAAAACAAAACGAAACTAAACGAAACTAAATGAAACAAAAGGAAAACGAAAAAACAATGTAAAATTGATAGAAGATCGAAATTATAAACAAAAAAAAAAAAAAAAGATTTAATCTGATCTTGTACTATGATCATCGAAACATTTTGAACCATTTCGAAAATATTAGTCAAACGCATCTTTGGTATGATCCAGGTTACAGATCTACTGATCCCAAAATATTTCGAAAGTATTCGAAATATTAAAAAGAAAAAAGAAAGAGAAAAAAAAGAAAGAGAAAAAAAAAGAGAAAGAAGAAAAAAGAAGAGGAGATAAAAGAAAAAGAGGGTAAAAATCATTCAAAAACGCTTTTTTTTTTTTTTTAAGTTTTTTGGCGCAATTTGTGGAATATATTTTTATGATCCTTGATAGATTGTGGATCAAACGGGCTTAAAAAATTTTGAACTTTTTTTTTTATTTTTTTTTTTACCCGGTGATTCAAAACACTATGTAATCGTTAAAGATCTGTTAATCGTTATATATCGTTTCAAATAATTCCGATTATAATCAATTTATAGATATATAACGATTTAATATAAAAAATGATATATATCGATTTAGATATATATCGATTTTTATCCAGTTAATCGATATATAGCAATATTTTATAATCGATATAAAATGATTAAGTGTTATATATCGATCAATATCTATGTATAAAGTTTCCTGATGCTGAAGGTGCAACAAACAATAACAATAAAATTTCTAATGATTTAGCCAGCGAAACAGATCATTTATACAAACTGAATCATCAAGTATTAGTGGGCGGCCCCCTGCAGATATATGGGAAGAATTTAATTCCATAAATAATGGCGCGGGAAAATATAAAGGAACAAGCTATAGATATTGTCCTCTAAAGTGGTCTCGAGGAAGAGCTTATGAAATGAAATCCCATCTCGCGATAAAATGTAAAAGCAAAGTGCCTAAAGAAATCTGAATTAAAGTACTTAGGGACATTCAAAATAAGCCTATATTATCTGAATCAACAGCCTCTAAAAAAAGAAAATAAGAATATTCTCAGTTGTCCGTAGATGCCTATTTTGATGCGAAAGAAACTATTGATAAGGCTAAGGAAAAACAAGCTAACTAATCATTGATTAAATGAATTGTGTCTTCTGGTATCTTATTTTCAGCCTTCGATAATTCTTACTTTGAAGACTATACTAAAGCAGTACTAAAGCATTAAATCCCAGCCATGATCCACCCAAGCGTACTGCCTTAGCAACATCTATTTTAGATTAAGAAGTGGCAAATATCCTAATAAAAGCAAATAAAAAGCTATCTAAGACTAAGAATTTAACTTTATATATAGATAGTTGGTGCAGTCCATTGAAACATAGTATCTACGCTTTTGTTATAATAACTAGTAAAAAGAAACAGTACATCTATTTTTTACAAGATTTTTCGATACGGCAAAGTTTAATGCTGAAAAAATTATAGAGGTTTTAGAGAGGATTGGACCGGAAAAATTTAAAGCGGTAGTTTCTGATGATGAATCATCGATGACGGTGGCGAAATGACTAGTTATACAAAAGTATTGACATATTTTACCCGTACGGTGCATTGCGCATCATATCCAACTTATCTCTAGCAGCATCTGTAAATTATCTCATACAAAAAAGATTTTGTCAAACTGCCAAACAATTATATGCTTTTTTAGAAATTCCTACTCTGCTTGTGCCGCTCTTAGGGAGAAAATCACATTTTCTTCTACTCTTGGTGGAAATTTGAAGTCACTAACTAAAACTTGGTGATCAACAGCATGGGATTTCCTGTGAATCTATCCTACATAATGAAGCTAACATTAAATCGGTAAGGTTTATAATTCTGGGTTATACTGTTGGATATAGGTGTAAATAAAGTTTCTACTTATATACATGCAGACCAAAGTATTTGTACTAAATATCTGTGACTTTAATAAATTTAGCTATGAGTGACAGAAAGAGAAAACCTGTAAACTATTAGGCTTTAAGTTGAAACTTTGTTTAACATTACTTCCGGCCCCCCAAAAATTAAACAAATATAAATAAAAGTTTTGATCGATATGATAGCTAGCATAGCAGTCAGACTTTTTCAGCTTACGTTTGGGATTTTTCAATATACTATAATTACTATAAATAGGAAAAAAATAATGTTAGAGGTTTTAATTTCAAGTCACCTTAATCATTGCAGTGAATTCTACCTTTAGAGGTAGAATTTATTGCGATGATAATAGTTTACAGGCTTCTCTTCCTGTCACTCATATTATTATTGGATTTCAAAATTTCGGACAGGCGAATATTTTATTATATTTATTTTTTAACAGGTTTTAGAGCAAGAGCCTCAAATTTTTATCCGTGCAAACACTGTAAAAAACCTAATCAATGATCGTTAATTTTGGATTGACATTGAGCAACTTAGAAATATTCTAGGTCCTGTAAAACGAGCTGTAAAGAATGTAGAGTTCCGAACCATCTCATTAGCTAACATTTTTGTTGAGCTTATAAAAATGGCAATTGCAATCCAGGAGATGTCAGTTTTATATAATAGCCAATTTCGGCATAATTGCGTTGCTATTAGGGGTCTTAATGGGTCGGGTTGGGCCGGGTTTGGGCCTAACCCGGGTCAGACCCACTTGGGTCAAAACCCGACCCGGGTCTTACCCGCCTTATGTCAAACCCGACCCGGGTCAGACCCGCCTCATGCCAAACCCGACCTGGATCAGACCCACCTCATGCCAAACCCGACCCGGGTCTGACCCGCCTCATGCCAAACCTGACCCGGGTCTGACCCAACCCAACCCAACCCGGATTGAACCCGGGTTAATGATGGGTGAAGCGACGATTTTCCGTTATTTGTTCGCTACACAATATATTGTGGGATAGTTTGAATCGGTATAAGCTAACTATAAAAAGTTTGTTACAAAGCTCATTACTCCAATGACAGATATTATGCAGCTTAGTTTTATTGGTGAATGCCAATTTTTAAAATAAGTGTTGCAAATTATATTGCTATATTAGTTTTAGCTCATTTATCATATAATCGTGGTTTGTAGATCAACATAAAACTACGTACGAGTTACTGAGAAAATTGATTGATTATCAGATAATCTGGACGGCAAAAATTCTGACCAAAAATTCTAGAAATCAATCATTAAATATTTGGTTGAATGTAACTTTTTTTGATATTCGCTAATATATTCACTATTTTTTTATTAACCATATGTTTATCTATAACGGAGCATTTGTCACTTGCATTTGTTCTTGAACTTGTACTTATTCTTGAACTAGACCATTATATAGTTCTTCAAGAGTTTGGCTATAAGGAAGAATGAATAACCAAGGCTTTCTACCTTTATCCCGTTTATAAAGTTAAAATTGTTTAGGCATGGCAGGACAGGCTCACCCAAAAATATTAAAGGGAATAAGGCCAACTTTGACGGGAGCCAAGTACGGCCGAATTGTTGAAAGTTTTTGCGATATTAAGGCTAATATATTTATTACCAAAGACCAACACCAAAAAGTGCAGTTTTAATGGCAGCAGATATTTTTCTCTTTTATGTGGACTTGGTTATTGTCAGCCAAGATCAGTCTCAGCATCTCGAATTAGCCACTGATATCGCCCAAAACTTCAATAATTTTTACAGGCAAAAACTGCTGAAAATCTTTCTTATTTAAATTTCTTGGGGAAAAGGAGGTACACCAGGAGCAAAGGTGAACCTATGTTTGCTTGCTATCTTTCACTTTTAAAAAATGCTTAGAAGGAATCCTAGACCTCTCTGATTTTACTAATTTAGAGGAATTAATTTGCTATAATAATTACTTTACTAACCTATGGTGAATTTTTTTAGCCCAAAATAGTTTGTGAATATTAGGCAATCAAACAACAATTTGGACATTCATGTTCACAATTTTGTGTTGTTTAAGGGCATTAAATAGGGTATTGAAAAATGATATAATGATTACTTGCATATTATAATTACTCGACCATGATAATAGTCATAATCATCTTATGTTTTCTTTAGTTTTTCTGCATTTAGGTCACATTTTTCGGATGACCAATAAAAAAATGTTAAAGCTTACAACCCAGAATTGAAGTATATAGATAGATTCATATACTTATTTTATATTTAATTTTTCTATATAAATTTTTGATGGAATAAAATGCACATGATTCGGAAACATGCGCATTATTGAGCATTCATGCGCATGATTGAGGAATCATGCGCACACATGAAACCCATCTCTAATTCATACTTTAGAATGATACAGATTTTGCCTGTAAAAATTGTATGTACGTACGAAGTTCTTTTATCAGATGAATACTTTTTTATAATAAATTAATTAATAATTTATTTATTTTTGCAATGAAATGGTTTCGTCATGTGTCACCCATCATTAACCCGGGTCTGACCTGGATCTGACCCAACCCGGGTTTTTTCTGACCCGGTTCTGACCCGACCCAGCTAAGACCCCTAGTTGCTATATATAAACAATAGAAGGAGTTCGACTTTGAATTGAATCTTTTATTTTTTTTTTTTGCACCCAACTTACTTATGATATTTAGAAGTCAATATGTATAGTTTATTGTGTTTTTATTTTATTTTTCATTATTTTTTATTTTCCTTATAATAGGTAATTTTTTCGAAGTTGGTATATATATGAATTATGTTTTTAGAAAGGCGATAGAAATATGGAAACAAATAGGCGGAGGAGATATAAGTGCTGGCATTTTAAAGTTACAAATAAATCTATACAAAAATTACAAACCCTCTTTGATAATGAATTTATTCTGTCTACTAATACAATTACTAATTGGTGGCTGTTCGTAAATCTAAAAAAAATGAGGATCATATAAAAATCCTTGTTCTAAAAGTACTTTTAGTTTCACCTCACAATGCTGCCTGTGAGCAACTCTTCAGTATATTAAACTGGAATCTTGGAAAACAACGGACTAGGTACTTAATTTTTTTTTCTTTTATCAATTTTTACATTATTACAATATTTTTTTTTTTATTTAGAATAAGCATTGAACGTCTAGAAGTAATGGCCCAGATGCACTCATTTTTAGTTGAAAATGCTAAATCAGAACTCAACTTTGTAGAACAAAATTTTTGCCAAGAAGACCTATTGTCTATTTTCAATAAAATTGCAAGTTCTATAGAAGATGGATCCGATCTATTTAGTGAGAAAGATTCATTTACTTTTTTAGAAGAGCATGACAATGAAAATACTGAAGAAACTGGCAAAGAACTAGAAGACTTAGTTAACAAAAATTCAACATATTTAGAAGTTGGAAACTTTATATCTTTGTCTTCCAACTTAGAGCCCAATGAATCTTCAAATTTAGTTGAAGAGGTTATACAAGGAAATAAGGATTTTGATATTGATGATCTGATTAGTAATTTAGACACATAATTCATGTTAAAGTCAGAAAATATATATAAAGAAGCACTTACAGATTTAATCACTAAACATCTGCAGAATTAAACAAACCATTAAAATAATAATAATACATTATCGGAACAGACCGTATTATTTTAAATAGACTGTACCATTTTAGTTATTTGTATACTGAATTTATTACTGTCTAGTAAGTATTCGCTTTTTTTAATTAAATTGTCATAGGATGTAATATTGGTTGATTTGGCTGACCAATTTTATTAATCCACTACAAAAATTACCGATTTTGACCAACCATAAGTGATTGCCTTGTCCTTCAGCCATACTAGTTATTATATATTTTAATTTACCTTAACCCATAACTATACCTGGTGATTAATAACATCTTCCGTACATGTTCAATATTACTTAGCACATATACTGATGAAAAATAGCATGCTTTCATTTATAGTTAATTGTTATATATCATATTAATTATTAAGTATTTTTTTAGTATAAATCAAGTACATGACATGATCTACAAATAGTAACTATTACCTGCATGATCCTCAACACTACATCCTAAGGAAAAAAAACTTAAAAATTACTAATACCGCTTTTTTATACTAACATATACTATCTGCGTGAATGAAAATTACGTCTAATGATATCTGTGAACAAATTCTAAAGCTTGCAAATAAAGGTATAACACCTTCACAAATTCATATGATTCTCCAAAATTTATATGATTTTAGACCAGTTAAAGGCATTACTGTAAATAAGATTCTTTGAATCTTAAAGCTTAACGGTAGGCATTTAAATTTTTTTTGTTTTTTAGTAATAAAGAAAAAGAAAACCTGATTATTGAGCAATGCTATTGAATTGTTTCTTTAAAATTTAGCACCTGAGATTCCTGAAGACCTTTACTACTTGATTAAAAAAGCGATTGCTATTTGTAAGCACTTGGAGCATAATTGTAGTGATAAGAACTCTAAATTCTGGTTAATATTGATCAAATCAAAAATTTATTGTCTTGCCAGATTCTATAAAACAACAGGTCAACTTTCTCCAGACTGGAAATAGTATTCTTCCTTTATATTTATCTGGGAATTTGCCTTTCAGTTATTCTACATATAATATATTCCATTGTGCAATAAGGCATCATCAGAAATAACTGAGGCAAATTACAGATCTATTGATAAAGATTTACTGTTTATTACTGTAGTTTGCCATATAAACACTATGTAAACCACTTCCATTCATTTGTTTTTATGCTAAATATTGAGTGAAACATCATTGGCCAGGGAGTTTTATATATGGCAAATTACAGCATAACAACAGCATTATCCTTAATTTTTTTATAGCAAATGCTATATGATATATAAAGTTTAATCAATGCTAAGTTACAAGGGATATACCGGTACTTTTTTTTTACTTGAAGAAAAATTTGATAAATAGAGAAATTTTATTGGGCATAGCAACATGATAAGCCTGATGTTAATTAAGCCTTTTATCATCAATTTGTGAACTAAACATAATATTTCATCCAGATAATTTCACTATAATGAGAGTCACTTGCACAATTAATTATAACAATTAAAATAAATTATTGATCAACTAGCCCTTTTATGATGTCGCAATGCAAGCTGTTCTTATATGTTAGCTGTATTTATTATTTTCATAAAATAAATGTTAGAAAGGTTAAGAATTACTATCACCTTTTCTTATAGTACCCAATCAATAAATTTACATTTCTTGTTCGCAGTACGCAAGTAAATATTTTCATGCTTTATTTTATTAAAAAAAAACAATATTATAGTAAAACTACAGTAGTTTCGATAGACTATAATAATAACAAAATTGAAAATTTACGAACTGGATATTTTGAAAAAGGTCTTTCCAAGATTATTACCCACTATACTTAACTAATAAATCTTTACTGCATATGATAAAGACGGTTATTTCACGGAATTGACTATAAAGCATGCATTCTCTCTATCAATATCACTGTTATTTATTTTATATATAGGTAATTCACTCTTCGGAAGAATAAATATAGGTACAATACCATGCGATTTTACAACATATTGATATTGCATAAGTGCATGTGTCTAACTAGGATTAAATTTTGATCTGACACAATTGTTAAACTGTTTATAATAATGGCAATTTTTTTTGTACATCACTTTTGTGTAACCTTATGTACATCAGATCTTATCGGCCAATAAAAATTATCTAAATAATTGTACATCAATTTTTGTGTAACATTATGTTAAATCATTTATGTGATGCAAAAAACCTGAAAGTGAATATTTAAGTTTTCGCTATAGTGATTTTAACCATAGAAGAGTGTTATTGTATTACTGATATAACAAATATCGATCATTAATATAAATTTTTAGGGGCTAAGTTCACTATAGCAAAAACTTAAATATTCACCTCTTTTTGTAGCACTTAAATAATATTGTTTTGTCTCTCATTTTTGGGTTACACTATGAAAATATAAATGGGCGTTATTCTCCTGCTTATTGAGCAACCTACGCAGCTTTTTAGCATTGCGTAATTTTTTTTATGACTGTCGTTCGGACAGGTCATAGACTGTATTATTTTGTATAACTGACTGTTGTCCCGACCAGTGAAGAATTTCTCAAAAAAATTTTTTGTTCTTTGAGAACATAAATTTTTAATTTTATGTTCTTAAAAAAAATTTAATGTGCACTATAATATTTTTTAAAAATAAAATTTTTAAAATTATATAATATTCATAATAAATTTATTTATTATAATTTTTAAAACAAAAATACTATATTTACTTAAATATCTATAATTGACAATGAGAAGAACTAGCCCAAAAATCATAAGTTTTTTTTTTTTTTTTTTTTTTATATTGCAATGTCGCATGCAAGTGGATTTTTATTAGGTTTTTTAGATAATACATTCTTGGTTAATGAGAGTATATATAGCCACATGTGCAACTTTTGGTTGCCTATTTTAAGTAGTCCGCCGAAGATTCTACACTATACGCCGTACCTGTAACCTAACTAGGAGATTACCCATTTAAACTCTCTGGTGTCCCCTGTCCTGTATCACCCACCACAATCACACCTACACATAACCTCGTGCTGCTTCAATTGAAGACCACCCAGATCGACATTTGCCATACTACTTGCACCCTAATTCTATAGGTAATCTAGTAGCATTCCAACTGCCAGATTACCCTAGGGAGGGTGTAGTACATACCCCCCTAATCTTTCTATGTCCCACACATTTCTAGATTAGGCATTGAATACCTTCGCAATGGCCAAGGCCACCACTAGCAGTCAGTGCTAACCATTAAACTGCATAGTATCCTTGCCCTTGTAAGGTTCATTCTGATCCCGATATCTACATCACCAGTCCTATAACCGATCCCTCCCAAACTACCAAACCAGTTAGCCCGGATGGGTCGTTGTACCTCAGCTTTAGGTGCCTTTTTGGTTAACTTTCCTTGGTTCCTAATTCCGTAGCATAGGACCTTTTGCTCCGGTTCTCTAGCGGCCAGGTTGGTGCCCTACTTGCCCTGGGGTGTTTGTCCAGTTCTTTGGTCGCAAATTTCGGATCCGCAGTATCGTCAAAGATCTTTACTACCTCCTTATTCGGGTCTTGCCAAACAGGTTTCAAATATTCTGGTTCCTTGGATTTGTCTGTGTCACAAAACACAACTTCGCCCGAAAGCTTCCATTCAAGATGATAACCAAGGACTACAAGTAATGTACCCAACTAATTGTCGAATAAATGTTACCGGTACACAGGCCTATTTTTCTAAATCGTCCCCAGTGGGATTTGAACTCTAGACCTGCCGCTTGGGGGTGACAATTTAACAACTTCCCTAAGTCGCCACACCCTATCATAAGCTTTTTGAAAATTAAATTTTTTATAAGAAGGACCATTAACTTTGATCATTAAAAGATAATTAAGAGTATCAATTCGCATTTTATTACGAACTTTTGTTTTAATTAAATCTTGTTGTAAAAAAATTCACTCAGTAAGGAAAGTGCAGTAAATTACATGATTAGGGTTTACATAGGACCTGACTCCCTCCCTAGTGATAGGACTATTGACCAATCAAATTTTATAATATTTAAAAAAAACTCAAAAACTGCTTTGATCTAAAAATAAGATACTCCACAATCGACAAAAGTCGCTACATAGTAAAGTCTAAATTTTACTAAGCAAATCGATTAAAATAACTTAAGTAAACTTATTTAGTAGGTCAAAGTACACTTGTTACAAAATTTTCATAAATATTGGAGAACTTTTTATTAATTGACTTTTGATTTTTATGTTTGACAGAAAAATTAAAATTNTCATAAATATTGGAGAACTTTTTATTAATTGACTTTTGATTTTTATGTTTGACAGAAAAATTAAAATTTTTTAAAAAAATATATTTGACTAACATAAAAATTAAAAGTCAATTAATAAAAAGTTCTCTAATACTTATGAAAATTTTGTAATAAGTGTATTTTAACCTGCTGAATAAGTTTACTTAAGCGATTTTAATCGATTTGCTTAGCAAAATTTAGACTTTACTATGTAGCAACTATCTGCGATTAACTAAAATCAATTTTACTTCAATATTATTGGCTATTTATACTATATGTATATATATACAGGACGTGATAGATGCCGGACCCCTACTAAAATTATGTAATTTACTGTACTTCCCTTATTATTATTAATTTTATATATATCTTATGAGAACATAAATTATAAATTTTATGTTCTTAGCTTGTTCTCAAAAAAGAACATGATTTTTAATTATAGTGTTCTTAAATTTTTTTGAATGTTCTTGAGAATATTGAGAACATTAAATATTCTTCACTGGTCCCGACATGCATTCACTTCTATATGAATCTATATTATATGCTACCTGACCCTTGCTTCCCATATGACTGTCGTCCCGACAGGCCACTTTGGAAACTTAGGGAGGGTCGATGTAACCAGAACTAAAATTTGGTTCGCAGAAGAAAAAAGTCTATTTTACTCACGAATCTCAACAATACTAAAATAAACTTTGAACAATTACGCAACGATTACCTCATACTCATTAATTCACTTAAACTGTACCTTACTCTTATACTTACATCCCCTTGATTGATCATTGATCAATCAATCAATCAAACATATTTACATATGACCATAAAAGGTCTGTCATATGATCGAATCTGAGTTGATTCAAGACAAAATCTGCCTCGATATCAAGCAGACTTAATATGCCTTTAACTATATAAATCAAACTTTCTTATTGCTTTTGCCTGAAGAACATTAAATTATAGAATTATATAGTCCAAACTGTAGTGGATATAGCACTTTTTAAAAAATTGCAAAGTAAAATAAATATTATTTTTGAATCAATACTTTTTTATTATAAATCAATAGTAAACCGAATACTTAATTGATATAATTTAAAAGTTGCAACTATAATTACCTTATTTCTAATTAATTAGTTCGCAGCTTGTTAAATAGAGTATGCATACTTATGCGTATATCTGATATAGCAAACAATGTACCATTTTGTATACAATTATCTAATTATTACCATTCACTTTTTAATACTTACTTTACTATCCTTCGTATTTGTTCTAGTACATGTAAATAAAAATAAAAATATATTTACTTGCAAATATGTCAATTAAATTGAATCATGCGAAATACAAGCTGCGAAATACAAAAGCAAATATTTCATACATATATATCAAATACAATCTTAATAAAACCTATGTAAAAAGATCAAGCCAATCTGTAGAAAAATTTAGATGATTGGAAATAGGTGTATACTACGGGTTTAAGGGTGGAACTTGCACAGACTTATTTGGCTTAATTTTGATTAATACAATATGGTCATTTCTATCCCATTGTAAAACAATGGGCTTTCTACGAAGACCAGGTTTTTGTTCAAATGGTAAGAACAAAAGACTAGCATTAGGGTTTGCACCAAATACTATAACTGGCACATTGTATGTGTCTAATGCTAATTGTGCACACTCGGGTGCATAAAACCAATATTCTTGTGAAATTCCCGATTCTAAATGTGACAAAACATTCATAAGTCAATGAATATCATATCCAAGTGTTTTGCTATAAAAATCCTTTTTTTTGGTCAATTGGGATTTCATATTAGTCTTGATATTCTGCCAATATTCTTCTTTTCTAAAGATAGCTACAGCCAAGGATCAGAAACCACAATTACCATCTCTAGCTGGATTATGAACTTGCAATACTGCATCTTGAGGGATACGTATATCAAGCCTTACACTAGTTAAATGTGACATTTTGTTTTTTTTTACAGATTTTGGCTTAGTTGATGCTTTTTTTAATGGTGGCATATTTTCTTTATCTTCTTCTATACTACAAATGCGCTTGTTGTTAGGAGGTCTGCCACGACTACGTTTCACTTCTGGCATAATAAGATTATCATAATCTACAGTATTGTCGATATTTATTGTTTTAAATTTTGCTTGCTGCTCAATGCCGTTTTTATTTGTTAGCAGCTCTGGTATTCTTCCATTTTTTAGTATATAATCTACAGTATTTTGCATTAAGTCCACAAATGTACTATGATGACATTTTGGCAACTTGTTAAAAGCTTGTACAAATTGTGAAGGAACAGGATCCATGACATGTTCTGTTTTTGCAGTATATCGTGCATACCAACGCTGGTAAATTTCATTTTGTGAAACAGAAATTTGCAAATATTGTAAGTATAATACAATTATATGTTGGCAAGGAGTTCTTGTACGCCGTGGATGTAGGCATGTGCAGAAACTAGTATCTCCAAGTTGCACTACATATGTTGATCGTTTTAAACTATCTACTTGTATCATATTATATGTACCATTTTCATATGCATGAACTTCATATATACCAGATACTGCAAGGTCTCCTTGTTGTCTTAAAAATGACTCAAATGCAAACTGTGAACAAATTAAACGAACTTTTTCCAAACTTATATCAGTTTTATCTTGCGTATGCCTGTTTTGATACAAGAATGTCTCATATGCGAGCTTTTAAGAATGCTCTTGTTGTTGTTGCCAAATAATTGAAAGTAGTCTATCAACTGGAATAATATGGTTTTTAACATCCTTTAGTTTGCTATGCAAACTTTCAACACGTTGGGATGATCTTATATTAAGATTTATATTGTTATTTACATATGGTGCGAGCCAGCTTTCTTTGTGCTGCATCCAGGTTTCATTCATATAGGATTTTGCATTTGGAAATTGCTTCCATAATTCTGCTATTTCTTGTTCAACCTAATTAAATTTAAAATATAAAAGTTTTAAATTAATTTTTTTAATTTTTTTTGTATTAAAAAAAAACACATACTTCATCTATTAAAATATCTCCATATACAAGCTTTTGAAGTGCTTGCATAAATTCGTCAATTTCAACGTCCTTTTTGAGCTTATTTCGAATATTTTTAAATACATGCCATATGCAAAGTTGATGCTTTGCACAAGAAAATACTGAAAAACATGCTGTAATTAAAGCCAACTCTCGGTCAGTTATGATCGTTTCCACGTGTGCATCGCCTGTTAATACAGTTAATACCTTTTTAACTGTAGCATTACCCAATAATAAAAATCACATGTTTCTGAATAAACAAGAGCAAAAGCCAATGGGTAAGTTGATCTATATTGATCAATACTACATATAACTAATAAAAGCATCAAAAATCTATTAGTTTTATATATAGTATTGATTATCAAAACATCTTTTGCAACTGCAAATTGAGAGACTGCATGACGGTATGACCAAAAAATTGCTTGAATGAATTCGCCATCCTGGTTATGTTCATTATTATATGCAGCTTTTGTTGCAATACTACATAGAATATTTTCGTCATCTTGCAAGGTTTTAAGTAATACCTCGATTTCATTTAAACTCTGCAATTTGTATTGACGTTGATGGCTTATAGCATTATAAACGTCAGGCTTATGGATGTACTTGAAACTAACTGAATTAAGTACTGAAGATATGTCTTTTGTTCGGAGTCCATTATCATAAAGTCTCTCAATTAAACCAAGATCATCTTGATCAAATTTGCATATAACAGGACTAAATTTTGTGGCTTCTAAACAAATTTCATGATTATGTTCTGGAAAGAACTTTGTAATTGCAAATTTTTTTGATTGTTTTCGATAATTAATACCAATAGTAAAAAGACAACCAGTTCGTTTAGTGGTGTATTTCTCTTCTTTTCCACAATATTTGCCCTGTTTTTCACATACAAAATACGCTTGCCTGTAGCCACTGCCATCTGAATTTTTAGATGTATTACCCAAAATTAATACAGTATTATTTTTTGAAGCGTATGTTTCTATAGCTGCACGTGCTTCAGAAAAAGTATCAAAAACAGACCCGATATTTATAGTATTAATATTCATGTTAAAAATTAATGGTATTTATTATTATAAAGAACAAAAAGGTAAATATATTTGATTTCGCTATCAAGAAAAAGGCAATAAGAATGAAAGTCTAAAAAAATATGAACGTATATGATATTTGTGTGTAGTTTGAAGAGTCAACCCAGTGATTATCATGAATTTTGTAAATTTTTATTGACTGATTAAAATGACGTAATGATAAATTTGATGAGTTATGCAATGATATTATTGGCTGATAAGATCTGATGTACATAAGGTTGCACAAAAGTGATGTAAAAAAAGATTGCCATTATAATAATATAATATATATATTTGGAATTTGGGATTTGGGCAGATTTGGGCGGATTTGGAATTTGGAATTTGGGTGGAATTTGGAATTTGGGATTTGGGCGGATTTGGGATTTGGGATTTGGGAGGGATTTGGGATTTGGGATTTGGGCAGATTTGGGATTTGGGTGGGATTTGGAATTTGGGAGTGATTTTGGATTTGGGTAGAATTTGAAATTTGGAATTTGGGATTTGGAATTTGGGATTTGGGTATTATTTTAAAGTTTTTAATTTTGTCAACATGTATAAGTTCAAGTCTCTTGGCTTGTGTAATATCTAAATCATTCAAAATACATTTTTAACCTTTATTATTAATATGCTGAATTTTTACTAGTTTATTAGTTAAAGTATATAGTATCAATAATTACAGTATTAAAAATATGCATTTATATATATATTAATTAGAAATATTAGTAAAAATTCTTATATAAGTTACTGCTATATATATAATTAATAGAATTTTTTATTTTTTTGCATATGCAATATAACATATACCCCTATACCTATATATTATATGACTGATACAAGTTTGTACGGACGTTATGTGATGCTATTTATAGTTTGTACTACTTTAAATACAAAAACTACAGATTTGTTATTTTATTTACATTTACCCTTTATCGAAGGCATCTTTTTTATGTAAGAATATAGCCAAAGGTGTAGTGGAGAGAAGCAGTAAAGAGGAGTTGAATAGTTTCATTAAATAAAGTTATACAATGGTAAAAATCTTAATTGCTTTTTACTTTTGTAGCATTAGTATTTGAATTTTACTGAAAGATGAGAATCAAGAGCATCGCTAATCTTTACCACTTTAAAGTTTTACTAAAAAACTATAAAACCTTACCTAAAGCAAACTTTGTTTATATAAGTACTTTTCTCTTGTACATAGAATTCAGTGTTCTTGTACGTAGAATTTAGTGTTGAGCATCTAATTTCGTTAATACCTCTTTTCTAACTACTAATATTCTTTATTTTAGTGATATAAATTGTTTATTTGATAGTACAAGCGCTATTTGAATACCTGTAGTAATTTTAGGCTAAAGTTTCGACTTTTGGAAGAGACATATTTGTTAGATAAAAACCAACAAACTCCAGGTTTTGCAACTGCGCATTGTTGAAATACAAGTGTACAGTTTGTTAAAGTCATAAAAGATAAAGTTTACAAATATCTACTACATCTGTTTAGGATTTTATTGAGAAGTCTGAACTAAGAGTTTCGCTTTCTGTTTTAAATTTTTACTTAAAGCTATAAAACTCTACCCAAAGCTGGATTCAATCATATCAGTACCTTTTCCTTGTAAGTAGGATAAGTGTTGTGAGCTGCCTGACTTTGATCATAATCGATTGCTTGAAGGGTACATTTATTTGAAAAAACTAATCTTACTTTTATCTAGTTTACAAACTAGGTTTTTGTACGTTTTATTATGAATGAAAAACTGGATAAGTTTTTGACTATAAACGAATATCCGGAAGATTTCCTTGTTATAAATAAAGCGAATGAAGAGTTGAAACATTCGGGTGAAATATCAAGTGATCTTGTTATGAATAATGAAGTCTTGAATTCTGAATTTGAAATAGGTTTGTTAAGAGTTTATCGTAGATATTAGGCATTGTGAAATACAATGTTAACATGTTAATATTTTTTTTTGTTATCAATAAAGGGCTATGATGATATACTATCACAAAATGAAATAGAATCATCATCCTTGTTTTCTGAAAAGCAATTTGATACATGGGATAGATGTGAGTTATTCCTCAATGAATGGGCAAAAAATAAAGGATTTCATCTTATTAAAGATCATGTTACTCAAGAAAATGGATTTTTTTGTCGAAGAACTTATTTATATGATCATGAAGGCTCTTACAAATCAAATACAGAAAAGGATACAGTTACTAAAAAGACACAGTGTCCTTACCTTATCAATGTCCCATGCCCTAAAATTAATAATATAAAGCATTCTATATTTATTAACAAAATAGTTGATACTCATAATCATCCATTGGACCGAAGCAGAATTATTTTTGAAGATGAAAAGCAATTTACTGCCGAAATGCTAGCTGATGTAAAATTTATGACTAAAAGTTATAAATTTGGAGCCACTGTGCAAAGAAAGTTCCTAGAAAGCAAATATTCGACACAAACAATTTGCTTAAAGGACTTGTATTCTACAATTCAAAAATTTCGTCCTAATAAAAAATCATTGCTTAATGATGCAGCAAAGATATTATATGGTTTAATATAGTTTATTCTTATATAATAAAGAATATAAATAAGTTTTTGCTATATTATTTTATAGGTTTCCAACTGGTTTGACCAGAAAAAAATGCAGATCCTCGTTGGGTTGTTGTATATGAGTTTGATAATAACAATATCTTAACGCATTTACTATGAATGATACTGGGTCAAGTGAAAAATTGGATCCAATACTCAGACTGTATTTTAAATGATATTACCTACAAGACTAATCGTTATGGGATGGCGTTGTCATTGTTTGTTGAGTTCAACAGTAATTGTAAAAATATTTTATTAGCACAAGCACTCCTTTGTGACAAAAGCATTGACTCATATAAATGGGCTTTTATGGAAATCATTAAAGCTATAAATGTTTATCCAATCATTATTTTTACTGATGCTGATCCAGCAGTTGATGCTACAGTTCGCCAAATATTTACCATGACATATCTGATTTATTGTGCTTATCATTTAACACAAAATCTACATAAAAATCTCAAAAAGCTGTTAGGTGATGCATACCAAAACTTTCTTCATGACTTTTATGTTTGCCATAATAGTTTCTTTAAAAAATTTTTTTATTAATAGTTTAATAAACTTACTCAAAATTATCCTAGTACCAAAGGTTATTTAGAGTTCCTTTTTAAATTGAAAACTTATTGGGACCATTGTTTTACATGTTTCAAATTTACTAGAGGTATGATTGCTACCTTACATGTTGAATCAGTAAATGCATACTTGAAACATTTGTTACATAGCTCAAATATCTCTTTATGTGAACTTTTAACTGAAATTACTAGATTATTGGATATTCAGGATAGAGAAAACGAATATAAGGTAAGTATGGGTATTGTAGTAGAATTAAAAGAATTTTGGTATAATTCTAAATCTATTGGTCCAAATTGAATGATTTTGGTACCATTCGATTCGTCTCGATGAGACGAATTGAATGGTACCAAAATCGTTCAATTTGAATTACAGGATCACAAGTTATTTACAATTGTATATTACACAAAATTGGAAGGGTATTGTGGTAGATATGGGTATTGTGGCAGAATTTGCAATAACTTGTGACCTATTGGTCCAATACTGGTCCAATCTAAACGATTTTTATACCATTCGAATCATTTCATCAAGACGATTCAAATGGCACAAAAATCGTTTGATTTCAATTAATGGGTCACAAGATATTGGCGTTAGAATAGTGTCCGAATATAATATATTGGTTAGGGTGTCCAGGATTATGATCCGGTAAATGCCAAATTATGTATCTGGTAAATTGCAAATTATGCGAATTATGCGGACCCCAGGATTAAGGTAATTTGCTGACCAACCAAATTTCAAGATCTTCTGTAATGAGACAAATTTTATAACCGTCTATAAAACTGTTTTTACGTATTATAAAATTTTATTATAAATAATATTTTCGAACTCTAACCTTATTGCAAGATTTTATCCCTAATCTAAAAGCACGAAATTTTTTTTGTTATCTGCAACTTACATTGTACAACCAATAATCAATAATTGTTATTACATTCGAGGTGTTAAGAATATCAGTATATGATTTTAGTATAATTTATCAAACCTTACTATAGAGTTTGCAATTTAGGGTTAGCTCTACCAGAAATTATGATTAATTCCAGCCGGGTTTTTTAGGGAGTGATGGTACAGTTTGATAAAATCACATCCATACCATACTGATCAGTAATTTCCTACATTCGGTTTAAAGTGTAGATACTATGATAGTTTAGCTAGCATTAATCACATGATCCTACTCGGAATTAGCTAGCGTTAGAGTATAATATAGGCCAACTTGATAATACACTCTGTAATTTAATCTGTGTAATGACAATTGACCAATAGAAATTCCTTTATACGAGAGAAAGGATAAATTATGTGAGATTATGCGGGCTTCTTTAAATTATGCGAAATCGCATATTTTATGCGCTATAAGATGAATTATGCGAATATTATGCCAGATCATAATCCTGGACACTCTAATATTGGTAGGACCGGACATGTAGTACAAAGGTCATACGTTACGCATTTCAGCAAAAACTCCCAAAATTTGAAAAGCAAAAAATCAGTTTTTGGCAATTATCTTGGCATCCAGTGGTCCAATTCGAATGAACATTTTTTAAAATAAAGCTCTCAGTGAGGCGCATCTAACAAAAAAAAGTTCATTCAATTCTGATTACTGGATCAAAAGTTATTTAAATAAATAGATTTTGCCGTTTTTAGCAAATTAGATCAAAATTGGCCAAAATCCAGTTATGACCTATATGAGAGATGTCCGGGGTCCTATATTGGTTTATTTTTTAAAAAATTTGATTTAAATATTCAAACACTAATATCTTATGACCCAGTGATCGAAATCAAACGATTTTTGTACCATTCAAATCGTCTCGATGAAACGATTCGAATGGTACAAAAATCGGTTAGTTTGGATAAATGGGTCACAAGTTATAGCAGATCTGCCACAATACCCATATCTACCACAATACCCATAATTACTTTATATTTGGAAACTTTCGATTCCAACTATGAAAAATCAGAATAAAGTGAACTTTTTGTTCACTAATATTGATAAATACATTCAAAAATTTCTTACACCAACCATCTTACAAATGCAACGTAATGAAATTAACCAGTCAGTTTATTATATGTCAAATGTACTTAAAGATATGATACATTCCAATGAAGTGAGGGTCTAATTATTTATTTTACTTGAATAAATATACTATAATAAATTAAGTTGCTTTTAATAGGATGATGAATCAAACGATTCTCAAGAAGAATTTGATAGTGATGATATGCAAACTAGTATTAATCAATTGATCGAATTTGCTGGCTTAAACAATATCCAAAAGACTTTGGCGATTAGTGCTAGAGATTCAATGAACATAAAGCATTATGTTTTGCTACTAAAAAATCAGTCATATTTGTATTTATACTTATCTATTATATGATATGGTATAGTATGTTGGCATTACTTTTAGGTGACGCTGAATATGAGTAATGCGAAGTTTCATATTCGGATGCTGCCTTCACGTTGGTATTGTACAAAAGAAATTAGTGCAGAAAAGCTATTTATAGTAGCGGACAAGTTTTCTAAAGAAATACCAAAAACACCTGATTATTCAGTTCCATATTTGTACAATAAACAAAAAAACTCTGATTTTTGAGCAGAAAATTTAACAACTCTCGAAGAAAAAATAATATATAGAAATATTCATAGTGCATACAAAAAGGCCCTTCATAAGGCATTACAAGATAAAACAAAATCACAGCATTTATTTGAATTGCTTGAGGATTTTGCTGAAAATAATGATGATGATCAATTTGAATCAGATGATTCCCAAAAAATTAATAGTCTAGATGATAAAAAAGAAAATAATGATTCTACAATTCTCCATATACAAAACCCAAAAATTTACTGTGATAGAGATCGCCCCAAAGGTACCAAACATTTGAAATTGGCACATAAAATATCAAAACCTATAGCAAATCAACGTCGATGCAAGAAGTGCGGTAGTTTGGACCATTACCAAAAGAATTGCAAGGTACTTAATTTGTTAATATAAAATGTTGAACTAATTATGAATTTGGCTAATGAAATATTATTTGTACAGGCTTAAAAATTCTTATTTAATAGTTATACATTATATAATCTTATTTTAGCTTCAGTTAGTGTATCTGACTATATATAAAGCAATTTATATAGTATATAATATGTAAATACCCATTATATAGGAATTATATTATTGTGTTTATTATGCTTAGAGTTGCATTAAGTTAGGTCCTTGTATATGTATATATTAGTAATTTTAAAGAGTTGTGTCTTTGATTAATTTTAATAAATAGATATGATTTTGTAACCCTACCATATTGATACAGTATGCATATTGGTGAAGTTAATATTAGCAATATAAATCTAAAGTTTTTTATTCGTCGCTTTTCCAAACTAGTTATGCTATATAGTGGTATATAATCTTAAGGTTAGGGTTAGGGTCAGCCGGAATCATGTATAATTCTAAAAGATGCTAATAGGCATTCTAACCTGTTGACATTATGTAACGCTCTTCTTAAGGTTAGGGTTAGAGTTAGTCGAAATTAAGTGTAATTCTGGAAGTGGGCTAATAGGCATTCTAATTAGCGCCCTTCTTAAGGTTAGAGTTAGGGTCAGCTAGAATTATGTGTAACTGGGAGGTGCTAATAGGTATTCTAACTGGTTGGCACTATGTGATGCCCCTAACTCCTTAACTTGATCTGTAAATAACATGATACAAATAATAATATGATACAAACAAATAATTATTATATATTAATATAACACAAAATACTGATATTAATATAGTCATGTGACTTATAGGGACTAGTGATATAATGCTATAGCAATAAATTATAAAATCTATTTCAAAAAATTGATCTACATACCAACTCAAAAATGCTACTTTTTCATATTTTTTGTATAACTTCTGCATGATCTAACAAAACTGCATGAATTTTAGTATGTTATACTATGTGATCTACCGAACATGTGACATAAATTTTGTACTGTGGTTACTTAACCAATTTCGAGTAATTACAATTCAAAAAGTATCCACAATGCAATAGTAGCCCTCTGTAGATCTTATAAATAAAAATTAAAATTTCTAGCTATCCAATAATCCAATTCAAATAATTTTTTTTATTTTGTAGACACTAAGCTTTACAAAATAAAAAAAAGTTTATTTGAATTGGATTACTGAATAGCTAGAAATTTTAATTTTTATTTATAAAATCTATATAGCCCCATAAGGTCATTTTCAAGGCAAAGACCCTTATTACAAAGAAGCTGTATTGAAATTGTTTATAGGAACTTTCATTAAAGATATCTTCACAAGTTTTTGACCAAATTTGATAAAAATTTTTTTATTTTAATTCTACGAATCCATAGAATTCAAATAAAAAATTTTTATTAAATTTGATCAAAAAGTCATGGAAATAATATAAATTGATAATCCGCCAGTCAACTGATGCATGATTATAGTGTAACGTGATGCAAATTACTATGTAAATCACTTATAGACAAAATGCCACAATCACCCAAAGAAAAATATTTTTTTTACTAAGTTAATAAGTTATGTCGACTAATTGAAAGTTGTAGAGCTCGTCGAGACGCATTTAACGGTAATTAGATCATCAAAATCGGCCCAGTAGATGCGGAGATATCGTTGAAAAACTATTGGGCGACTATATAAAATTCTATATAAACAAACATTATAGTCGCCCAATCATTTTTGAAGATAACTCAGCATATACTGGGCCAATTTTGATGATCTCACCACCTTTAGATTCGTCATAATGAGCTCTACAACTTTCAACTAATCGGCATAATTCATTAACTTAGTAAAAAAAATATTTTTCCTTGGGTGATCGTGGCATTTCTACCTATAATATAGATTATTATAGCAGAAATGCCACGATCACCCAAGGAAAAATATTTTTTTTACTAAGTTAATGAATCATGCCAATTAATTGAAAGTTGTAGAGCTCGTTGAGACGCATCTAATGGTGATAAGATCATCAAAATTGGCCTATAGATGCTGAGTTATCTTCAAAAAACGATTGGGTGACTATGTAAAATTTTATATAAACAAATGTTTGTTTACATAGAATTTTATATAATCGCCCAATCGTTTTTTGACGATATTTCTGCATCTACTGGGCCGATTTTGATAATCTAACCACCGTCAGATGCGTCTCGACGAGCTCTACAACTTTCAATTAGTTGACACGACCTATTAACTTAGTAAAAAAAATATTTTTCCTTGGGTGATTGTGGCATTTCGTCTATAAGTGATTTACATAGTAATTTGCATCATGTTACACTATGATCACATATGATCATGCCAGTTGACTGGTGGATCATCAATTAATTAAGTTTTAAAAGTTAAAATATTTAAGTAATAAAATTAAAGTGATCTACATGTACTATAGTACAAATAGCAAAAATTCATGGTATGAATTAGAGTTGCCTGCCGTAATAGGTTTGATAAGGTTGAAAGGTTGCAACCTTTTATTCTAGTGTTGTAATTTTTTGCCGTAATTGTTTAAAAAGCTGTAATTTTTTAGCTTGTTGTAATTGGTGTAATAGCCGCAATTGTTAAAATAGTTGTAAATTATAATAAATATAAAGGATTAGTTTATCCCAAATCTGATAGTAATACTAGATATTACGATAAATTATTGGTTTACAGGTTTAGAGTCGTAAATACAGGTAATATATAGAAGTGTACTTGTTTAATTATATACGGAACAAAGAATTATAATTTGCTATAATCAAATGAAATTACGTATCAAATAACTAACAGAATTAATTAAGGTTTAAAATAATACATAAGTATCAAAGCAGCTTTTGTCTCGAATCTTTCGTCACCCGATTGAACATATGACAGGCCTGATTATGGTCACGATTGATTGAACAAAAGTATGAGATAATTAGACATTGATCAATGCATTTAAGTATGCATTAGTAAGCAAGTATGAGATAATAGGCATAGTATATTAAAAGGTAAGTAATTAATGAATAGGTTCAATTTTGTCTTTCTGTAAATCCGAGTTTTATTCTGGTTATATCCCTGCCCAGTGATTAGTTAGTTACTGTCATTTGAACTAACCTGCTGGGACGGTAGCTGTGGTGAATTAGAGGCACATTTGGAAAATAGGTCTCTGTGTTATGAGTATTGTTTTGTTGTGGCCTGTCGGAACGATAGTCACATATAGGAAAAGACCTGTTGGACGATAGCCAAAGTAATTCAGTCATAGCATATGATAACATGTGATACGCAGCCTTTAAAAGAATAAAAATATATAGAAGAAATACTAACAGCACATCGATGTTCAAAAAGGCTACGAGGTTGCTCGATAGCTGAAGGGACAAAACCCGTATGTGTTCTTCTTAGAAATCAGTATACCCGAAGATGAAAGACAAAACAATAATGAAAAATAGCACATTTTATCATAGCATGATTTTTCAAATAGCAATTTGCTATTTTGTGTTATAAACCGGAAAGTTTTTTAATTTTGAAATCTCTTAATTATTATTAAAAATAAAATTCGCCAAACCAGTATGAATGAGTGCATATACCTGAATAAAACAGGTAAAAATATTTAATTTTGAATAGACCAAATTAAACTAGATCGCATTGAAAGCCAAATCTATTACCAACAGCTTTATTCAATAAAACAGCACTTTACAAAAGAATTAAAAATTAAAAATGATATTATTACAATATTTATATATAAATATTATGGCCTTTGCAACCTATTACGGCATTTACAACCTATTGTAACAATTACAACTATAATAGCTAATATAACCAATACAACATTTATAGCAAATACAACATATTACAACTTTGGATTTTAGCTATTATTAAGAGTTGCAACCCAGGTTGTAATCCGAAACGTCTGTAATAATTACTTACGGCCAGCAACTCTAGTATGAATAACAATTTTCTTAAAATTAAGAATAAAAAATAAAAATATATAGTTACTTAAAATAATTTGAAGAGAAGTAATACAATTAATTGCCAATTCAAATAAGATCGTCAATATTTTTATATTTAGAATTGAGCAAAACAAATATATAAACAACATAGTACAAAATCTGAAACAAACCTGTATATATAAAATTTTTATATGATTTAAAGAATTTTAAAAATATTTTTACTATATTTTCTTATTTACAAAACTGATTTTAATGAAATTTTACTAGTAGATGTACAAGAACCTGCTCTACAATTTTACTTATATTAAAAAATAATATTTACTTAGTACAAAAAAAACTTTTCATAAGAATCATAATCAGATTTACTAATATATTGTTTATATATTTGTTTATTCCTAATTTCATATATAGTAATAATATAGCTATAGTTATACTTGTCAAACAAACTGGACAAACTCAAAACTCAAAAAAAAACAATTGTTATTTACAGAAAATTAAATCAAACAAATAATCTTAATATTTTGCAAATATATTATATATAGTTATAAGAATATATATATCAATTGTTTAAATAAGAATTATTAACAAAGTTTTTGAGAAATTAGTTTGACCAGCGTTTGGGATTTGGGTATGGACAAACCCAAACTATAATAGTTTGGGATTTGGGTAGCAACTATAGCTATAGTGTCGATCTTATCTGAATTGGTAATTAAATGCATTACTAATTATTAAACTTAATTGATTTTTTATAGCTAAAATATGATTTGGTAGTAGTAGTAAATATATATATTTACCAATACTAACAAGAACAACAAATGGACATTCTTTTAAATTAATAGGTATAAGCTAATAAAAATAGCATTAAATTAAATAGGCTTTCCTTTATTATTTATATAAGGAAAAGCTAATAAATACATCAGCAAATTTATAATAGTATAATCTTACATAAGGTTTTACGAACTATAATATAAGCAAAATATTATGTAATATATTTCGAAATATTTTGAAATATCAAATTTTTGAAATATTATGAAAGTAATTTTGAAATATTTCGAAATATGTTACGAAATATTTCAAACTACTTTTAAAATATTTTAGAATTACTATAGAAAACCAAGCTGGATCAGTAGATCTGTAACCTGGATCGCGCATTACTGATTTTTCAAAATAGTTCGAAATAGTTTGATAATGTTCAAATTCTGTACTACAAGATCAGATTAGATGTTTTGTTTATCATTAAATCTTCTATTTTGTTTTTTTTTTATAGATCTTTAACAATTATATAATGTTTTGACCTGTTACAAAAATTTTAACCTAGATCACCAGGTAAAAAAAAAAAACAAACTTCAAAATTTCTTAAACCCATTTGATCCGTAAGCTGCTATAGATCATAAAAATAAATATGTAAAAAAACTTAAAAAAAAAAACTATTTTGCACAATTTTTACTTTCTCTTCCTTTTACTTTCTTTTTTTCTTCCTTTTATTCCTTTCTCCTTTTTACTCCTCTCTCTCCTTTTATCACTCTTTTCTTTTACCTCTCTCTCTTCCTTTTTCTTTTTTATTTTTAATATTTCAAATATATTTGAAATATTTTAGGACTGGAAAATCAAGCTGAATCAGTAGATCTGTAGCCTGGATTATATCAAGAATGCGTTTAACTAATATTTTCGAAATATTTTGATAATTTTTGATGATCATATTACAAGATCAGATTAGATCTTTGTTTATTTTTTTTTGTTTATAATTTAGATCTTCTATCAATTTTATATTGTTTTTTTATTTTTTTTTTTGTTTCATTTCATTTTTTTTAGTCGTTTTGTTTTTTCAATTTTTTTTTTATTTAAGGTGGATATGGGTAGGACCTTGAACAATCTATATGAGGTCATAGTTGAAAAATAGCTAATGGAGGGCCGTTTTTTAAAAAAGGTTATATTTGAAAAGTAGGTATTGGAGAAAAAGGTTA
>QKWP01001732.1:5966-23846 GCA_003550325.1 Gigaspora rosea | reverse complement strand
AAAAGGACCTATGTTCTGGAATTAGGTACCAGGGGAAGAAAAACCATAGTAGCACCTAATGCTGGGTAGATCAACCCTTCCGGGCCAACTGGTTTGGAAGTTTGGGGCACCCGGTGATGGACCGGTAGGAAAGTAATGGTGGGTACCGGGGTCGGTGTGAACCTTACAAGGGCAGAAGTAGGTAATGGTAGCGGTTAGGTACCCCTGACTGCAAGTTGCTTGCCTCGATGAGTGCGTAAGTTACCAAAGTGTAGGTAATACCTGTGTGGGACAGGGACTGCTCTACCAAGTTTACCTGTGAGGATAAATTAGTCCTAAGGGGATGTAGGTAGCATTCGGGACTGTCTTCGACTGACTAATGTATTGAAGGGCTGTACCGGTGATCACAAGTAGGATTGACATGCGAAGCATTAGACCAGAGGGTTTAAATAGGCAATCTCCTAGTTGGGTTGTAGGTATGGCAACTAGTGTAGAACCTTCGGGTGGACTACTTAAATTAGACAACCAAAAGTTGTACATGTGGCTATACTTGCTGGCAAAACCCGGACAAATTCTAAATAGTAAAAAACAATTGCTATTTATAAAAAATTAAATCAAATAAATAATCTTAATATTTTGTAAATATATTATTTATAACTATAAGAATATATACAATTTGTTTAAATAAAGATTATTAATAAAGTTTTTAAGATATTAGCTTTGCAAGAGTTTGGGATTTGGGATTTGGGATGACGGACAAATCCCAAACTATAGTAAGTCGGGATTTTGCCAACATGTATACATGTGGCTAGTTGTACTCTCATTCAATGTAACTCAATTGTGAGTGCGCCCAAAGAGGCGCCCTTGATCCACAGGCTTGATTAAATAAACTCTTACCCAAAGCGGGAACTTTAACACAAAAAAAAAAAAATATACATATATATAGTAAATAAATTAATATAATATAACTAGTAAATTCGCTCTAAATTTTGGTCTGAATTAAGCTTAATTCAGGTTATTACACTTTTTTTATTTAATAAAAATTTGCGCAGATTTATATATTTCTAAAATCTGCGCAAAATTTGTTAAAAATTTTTCTTCAACTATAATTGTGGGGTCGCAGATCTTTGCAGATTTTTGATTATTATTGGGTTTTAAAAATCTGCGCAGATCTGTACCTAAAAAATTCTCCCGATGTTATTTGAAATTTTATTAAATTTGGTTTAGTTAAATTGTATTAGTCTTAATTATTATATTTGCATTATCATTATAAGCATTGTTAAAAAATTCATGTATGGTATTTATAAATTACATTAAATTAGTATTATTAAAGAATAATAAAGACAATACATACAAATATAAAATCTTTATTTTTATATAATACAATACTGATTTTTTTAAATTAAATTTTTTTAAAATTCATACTTTATTATAGAAAGTTTTATATAGTATTTATTTTTTTAAAATTTAAATTTTTAAAATTTTTTACAAAAATGTCCACCTTTTCTTTAAATCAAAATATTTTTGAAGAAACACATATAGAAAATACTCAATTACAATTAGATTTTTCAAATTTACAATTTCAATTTTTAACTTCAGAAAATAACCCACCTTTATCTGAAATATCTAAAATTATTGAGGATATAGAAATTAATTCTTTAGAAAATGAAATATGGACTAAAGAAGAAATTACAAAATTAAAGATATATTAGAAAACCATGATAATCCAAAATTTGAAGAAAAATTAGTTTATTACAAAATAATGATTTTAAAGAATTATTTGAAAAGGGTTGTTGTGAAAAAAAATTGTTTGTAATCTAGTTGTGATTATTCTGTTGCTTTAGCTTGAAATTTAAATTTTAGAAATCTTGCTAAATCTTTTCAAGATATGTATTTATTAGATATTATTGCTGCCACTAAACAAGCTAAAATAACTAGAAATAATTCAAAAAAATCAAAGCTTACTACAGAATATGTTTTTGAAGGAAAATCAATTTTTTTAATACTTTTAAAATAATTTATAGAATTGGTGATAGAAGATGGAAAAATTTACGTGATCATTTTACCAATTATGATATTACTTTATGAATTAATTCAAAAACTGGAAAACTTGGAAATAGTGCATTATCTTTTGAAAAAGTTATAAAAGTTATTACTTTTATTGGAAATTATGCTAAGCAAAATGGTCTTCCTTCTCCAGGTATTACAGTATTTAAAATTAATTTTATTAATTAATTAATTATTAATTTATATAATTTTTTATAGGTCGAAGTTTCCATGATAATACTATTGCAATTATATACTTATCAGCAAATATTACTTATTCATCTTTATATACTCAATATTTGGAAGCTATTAAAGAAGATAATCAATTTGAAGTTGGATTATCAACATTTTATAAAATTTGAAAAAAATTTTTACCATATATTAAAAAATTAACTCCACGTAGTGATTTATGCTTAAAATGTAAAAATATGAGATTTAATACCAATTACTGGTCTATTGAAGAAAAAGATATTAAAGTTTTAGAATGGTATAAACATATTGAATAGGCACATAAAGAAAGAGAAAATTATAAGTAAGTAATTTAATAATTTTATTTTTTATTAAACAATATTAATTTTTTATTTTTTTATAGAAAATATATTAAAATAGCATATCAAGATGTTCAAACTTTTGGAATTAATAATTTAATATGTCCAGGAAAACCAAATTCATTAGATATTACAATTCATCTTTCTTGGAATTATACACAGCAAATTCAACTACCACATTCATCACAACAAGAAGTAAATTAATTTTTAATTATTATATTAAATAATATTATTATATTAACAGTTAACTTAAATTAATTTATTATTAGGGTGAAATTTATTTTAAATCTTTATATAAAGTTCATTTATTTGAAATATGTGATGATGCATTTCCACGTTAAGTAAGTATTAAAATAAAAAATCAAATAAAAATTTTAAATTTTATTTTAATTATTATAATATGACAGGGTGAAACCTGAGTTGTGAAATAGTGAAACCTGCTATGATCATCACATGAGGGTGAAATCCGCTTTTATATAATAAAAAACATAATAAAACGCGAATTTCACCCTAACCCGATCTACAAAGCGGATTTCACTATTTCGCAACTCAGGTTCCACCCTGTTCTATTATAATTTGTAACAAATATTAATATTTTATTAAATTAATCTTATATTAAAATAATTATAAATTTTATAGATAAATTATCTTATTAAAAAAAGTGAATTAGTTGGTAAAGGTGCAGATACTGTTATTTCTTTAGTTCATAATTATTTTGAATTACATGGTCTAGGAGAAAAAAGATTAGTAATTCATGCAAATAAGGCCACACAAACTTATACTATTGGTTTTCATATCCTGGCCAGGTCAATGAGGTGAGGTTTTGAAATTTTAATTTTTTAATATATTAGCCAATAGAAATTCTCTATTCATAATTATGCGAACAGAGCGAATTTTTAATATAGTAAAGATTATTAATAATCAATTACATATAGAAATAATAATAACAAATATAAAACTTTAACTTTTACTAAAACGCACCTATGGTGTTATTGATCAGTGCAATATGCTCTAAGGAAACAAAGTTTGTCTGTATAACAGTATAAAGAATAAAGTTTAAAATTTTAACATATGAAATTTTTTATTGGGTATCCGGTTGTAAGACAATAAAATTTTTAAATAAAATTTTTTTTATTAAAAAATTTTTTTTAAAAAAAAATTAAAATCCGAGTTGTCGGGTCACAAAAGGTTACTTGGTGATATGAAAACCAATAGTATAAGTTTGTATGGCCTAATTGTGCTGCAAAACAAAAATAATGCAATGATAGCATATTTAACTTGAAGAGTTTTAATAGGATTACATGATAGTATTATCTATTGCTTTATGGTTGCAGGTCATACTAAATTTTGTCCTGATAGATTTTTTGGACTTATTAAATTACAATTAAAAAAATCTAAAGTAGATAATTTTGATGATTTAGTTAAAGTTGTAGAAAATTCAACTTCAGGTAGATTTAATATAGCACAAACAGTTTTTAATAATAAGGAAATCAAGTTGTACATTTTTATAAATGGACTAATTGGTTAAAACAAGAATTTACAACAATTCCAGATATATTAAAACAACATTATTTTGAATTTAATAATTTACAACAAGGTAAAGTTAAAATTAGTACTTCTTCAGATGGAGAAAAAACAATAATTCAAATTCAAAAAATTAAACAAAAAGAAAATTTTAACCAATTAGTTGAAAAAAAATTACCTGGTCTTAGTGCAGAAAAACAATAGTATTTATATGATCAAATAAGAAATCATATACAAAATTCTAACAAAAAAGATGATCTTTGTCCAATGCCTACTGTTATTAAACCAGAAAAATCTAAATAATAAAAATTTTATATTAAAATTTTATAAATTTAATTAGAATTAAATAATTTTATAATTAATAAATAAACGTTTTATTATTAATAAATATAAATCTAATTTATAAAGTATTAAAAATTATAAAATAGTATTTATAATTTATATTAAACTAGTACTATATTGTATAGAAATAGAAGCTGATAATAATAATATATTGTATTATTTTGGATTGTCTTTAAAATTTCAATAACAATATTAATTTAATATGGGTTTGTGTCAATATTCTACAGATATACAAATTCCAATATACTAAATTCTAAAATATCAAATTTCTAAAAGTATAATATTGTAAAAGATTATAACCTTAATCCCAAAAAATCACAATATCAAAAGATCATAATTCTAAAAGATCATAATTTTGAAAGGCAAAATGTTATAATTTCAGAAAGTAATTGTAATTTTTTAAGTCTATAATCTTCTGGGATTATAACTTTTTGAAATTATAATTGTTTAGAATTATAATCTTTTAGGATTATGTTTTTTTGAGATTGTGATTGTTCAAGATTATAATCTTTTAAAATTATAATCTTTCACAATACAGTATTATACTTTTGGGATTTTGATCTTTCAAGATATAGTGTATCAAAATTTAGTATCTTTTGGATTTTAATTTTCAGAATATTGATATAAACCCATTTAATATAATTATAAATACCACCTAAACTAAACCTTTTTGCAATAATTATTAATTATAAACTTAATATAATAATAATTTTAAATCTAATTTTTATTATTAAGTTTTTAAATTTAAATTATCAATTTAAAAAAGAAATCTTTATTAAAATAATTATAAATCTAATATAACAAAATTTTAAAAAAAATTTTTATTAATAGTTTAAACCCACTCTTATATTACTATTAGTTTTAAACCAAGGCTAAAGTATTTTTGTTACAAATAATTATAAATCCAATTCAAAAAACAATTTTTTTAAAAAAAGATCTTTACTAGCAGTTTTGAACCAATCTTTATAGTAGTTGAACCCACCCTTTTGTTACTAGTAGTTTTAAACCCAAAACTAAAACCTAAAAAAGACCTTCATTACTGGTAGTATAAGAAAAGAATCTTTACCGGTGGTTTTGAACCCAAGGCTAGAATTTAAAGAAGACCTTCGTTACTGGTAGTTACGAACCCAATTCAAAGGAATTTTTTTTTTTAAAAAAAAAAAACTTTACTGATAGTTTTAAACCAATCCTTTGTTACCATAGTTTTGAACTACCCTTTCATTGCTGGTAATTAGTTTAGAACCCAAGGCTAGATTCTAAAAGATCTTTGTTACTGGTAGTTATGAACCCAATCCAATATTTTAAAAAAGAGATCTTTATCGATAGTTTTGAACCTAACCTTTTGTTACGAGTAGTTGAACTCACCCATTTATTACTAGTAGTTTGAATCCAAGGCTAGAATCTAAAAACGACTTTCGCTACTGATAATTATAAATCTAATTCAACAGATTTTTTTTTTTTTTTTAAAAAAAAATCATTACTATCAGTTTTAAACCCATCCTTCATTACTGGTAGCTTTGAACCTGCCCTTTCGTTACTGGTAGTTTTGAATACAAGGCTAGAACCTAAAGAAGACCTTCGTTACTAGTAGTACAATCCTAATCTAATAGAATTTAAAAAAAAACTTTACCGTTAGCTTTGAACTCGCCTTTTCATTACTGGCAGTTTTGAACCTATAGCTAGAATTTAAAGAAGACCTTCGTTACTAGTAGTTACGAACCCAATCCAATGGAATTTTTTTAAAAAAAAACTTTACCGGTAGTTTTAAACTAATACTTTATTACTGATAGTTTGAATCTGCCCTTTCATTGCTAGTAGTTTTGAACTCAAAGTTATAACCTAAAAAAAGACTTTCATTACTGGCTGTTATAAACCCAATCCAACTTTTTTTTAAAAAAAGATCTTTATCAGTAGTTTTGAACCTAACCCTTCGTTATGAGTAGTTGAACCCACCTTTTCATCACTTGTAGTTTTGAATTCAAGGCTAGATTCTAAAGAAGACCTTCGTTACTAATAATTATGAACCCCAATCCAATAGAATTTTTTTTTAAAAAAAAAAATCTTTACTGGCAGTTTTGAACAAATCCTTCATTACTTAGTTTTAACCTGCTCTTTTGTTACTAGTAGTTTGAATCAAAGGCTAAAACCTAAAGAAGATCTTCGTTACAGTAGTTATAAACCCAATCCAATAGAATTTAAAAAAAAATATTTATTTACCAGTAGTTTTGAACCCACACTCTCATTACTGATAGTTTTGACCCCAAGGTTAGGATCTAAAGAAGGCCTTCGTTGCTGATAGTTATGAACCAATCCAACGGAATTTAAAAAAGATCTTTACCACTAGTTTTGAATCCACCCTTTTGTCCACTCTTTCGTTACTGATAGTTTTGAACCCAAGATTAGACTTAAAGAAGACCTTTGCTATTGATAGTTATGAACCCAATTCAATGGAAATTTTTTTAAAATATAATATTTACTAGTAATTTTGAACCTATTTTTTCGTTACTGGTAGTTTTTTGAACCAGAACTTAAAACTGACCTTTAATACTGGTGGTTATGAACTCAAAAAAACTTTACCGATGGTTGTGAACCAAGGCTGAAACCTAAAAAAGTTCTTCATTACTGGTAGTTTTGAAACTCAAGACTAGAACCTAAAGAAGACTTTCGTTACTGTTAGTTATGAACTCAATCCAATAGAATTAAAAAAAGATCCTTACCACTAGTTTTGAACCCAATCCTTCATTACTAGTAGCTTTGAGCCCAAGGCTAGAATTTGAAGAAGACCTTCTTTACCCTGGTAATTATGAACTCAATCCCAATGGAATTCAAAAAACTGGTAGTTATCCTACTCTTTCATTACATGTAGTTTTAAACCCAAGGTTAGAACCTAAAAAGACCTTTGAACGCAATCCAATAAGTTTACTAGCAAATATGAACAGTCGCTAAGAGTTTAAAAAAAAAATCTTTTAACTACTATAATTTTAACGTGCAAACTTATTTACTAGTAATTATTTAGAACTTTCGCTACTTATAAATTTTTAAAGTGATATATGCACATAAATGATTGGTTTATTTGTTAGATTTAAAAATTTCTAGAACAGTTGCATTGCTATTTTTAGATCACCATTTTGGTTGATCACATGTTATACCAGAATTTTTAAACCTGATTTACTCAAAATTGTTTATATTGCAAAATGGACCTTTTTAGTAGAAATAACCCCATATATCTTACTCAGTTAGTAATTGACATATATCTATATATAAAATTTGTCGATTAATCGATATATATCTGATATTATATTAATTAATAATTATTATATTCATATAATCATACTTTTGCAAATTTTTAAACGTTTTACAGATTTTTGCAAGTTTTTGCACATTTTCGCAATTTAATATAAAATTTTATTTTTTATTTATTATTATTATATAATATTTTAAATTATTTGCAATTTAATATAAAATTTTATTTTTTTATTTATTATTATCATATTATATATTATATTTTAAATATTACATATTTTATTATATATTATTATAAAAAACAACAAACAAAATAAACCCAAAAAAAAAATGAAACCAAAAAAAAAATTAAAAAATTTAAATTAAAAAAATAAACTATAATATTCCTTATATTTGCTAATATTCACTTATATTCGCTTATATTCGCTTATATTCTTCATATTTGCTATTTTTTGCAAAGTGCCAGAAAAGTTAAAATAGGTATTCTTGTAAAGTGCCAGAAAAGTTAGATCGTTTTCTTGCAAAGTTTCAAAAGAAGTAAAGAATAAATAAAATAAATAAAAATAAAAAAATAAGTAAAAAAAACAAACAAAAAACAAAACTGAAAAAAATACTGAAAAAAAACAAAACAAAAAAAAATAAACTATTATATTTGCTTATATGGGGTGTTATCTATTAAAACAGCCCTTTTTTGCAATTTTTTGAAAAATGGGTTTTCATTAGATTTATATAAATTTTGACATGATCAATATTTTTCAATTATAAACAAAGGTCGATTTGCATAATGAAAAATTAAAATAATTGTAAAAGAAAAATTACACGAGGCTGTATAAGGCCAACACATCATGAGATTATCCGATAGTCACTTGCTACATTTATCTAATCAAAATCGTGAAATTTAATTAATCACGGATCAGTCCGAAAATTAAAACAAATGATTAAATAAAATAAAAAAAAATTAAAAAATAAAAAAAATAGAAATAAAAAAAAAACAAAACAAACCTAAAAAAAATGAAATGAAACTAAACAAAAAACAAAAGAAAAACGAAAAAACAATGTAAAATTGATAGAAAATCTAAATTATACAGTGCACGACACTTAAAGACTACACAAACTTTAAAGCTAATAACTTATGATCTAAAAAAGATATTTTAAAAGGGAAGCCACTATTTTATAGCTAAATCAATTTATTACAACTTAACGGGCTTATTTTTTAAAAAGTTATAATAACTTTTCAAAATATATAGCTTTAAAAACATAGTATTTTTATATGATACGTAAAAATTTAACCAAAAATGGGACAAGTCACATGTTTTAGCTTCTCATTATTGGCTAATTTTAAAATTATTTTTAAAAATATTTTTAAAATATTTTTTATTAATTAATTTTTGACCAATCAGAATACAAGAAATCAAAAAAATATCAAATTTCAATATGAAATTTTTGAAAATAGGACAAATCACGAAAATGTAGTCTTTAAGTGTCCTGCACTGTAAACAAAAAAAAATAAACAAAGATCTAATCTGATCTTGTACTACAATCATCAAAAATCATCAAAACATTTCGAAAATATTAGTTAAATGTTTCCTTGATATGATTCAAATTACAGATCGTCCTAAAATATTCGAAATATTAAAAATAAAAAAGAAAAAGGAAGAAAGGGATAAAAGAAAAAGAGGGTAAAGAAGAGAAAGAGGTAAAAGGGAGAGGTGATAAAAGGGAGAAAAGGGTAAAAATTGTGCAAAACGGCTTTTTTTTTTTAAGTTTTTTGGTACAATTTGTAGTTTATATATTTATGATTCTTGATGACTTGTGGATCAAATAGGCTTAAGAGATTTTGAACTTTTTTTGTTTTGTTTTTTTTTTTTTCCCCAGTGGTTTGGGTTGAAATTTTTGTGACGCAGTCAAAACACTATATAATTGTTAAAGATCTGCTAATCGTCATATATCATTTCAAATAATTAAGATTATAATCAATTTATAGATATATAACGATTTAATATAAAAAATGATATATATCGATTATAGATATATATCGATTTTTATCCAATTAATCGATATACGATGATATTTTATAATCGATATAAAATGATTAAGTGCTATATATTGATCAATATCTATATATAAAATTTGCTGATAAAACGCTTAAGTTTAATAATACAAGTATATTAGTTTCGGATAATTTAGATAATAAAAGTAATGTAAGGGTTAGCAATATATGCGTGATGAAAATAAATATAGCGATTTTATAAGATGTATAATCAAAGTCAGAAAATATTTTAATTAATAAATATGCGATCACGAGAAATAATTTAGAATTCAAAGCTTTGTTAAAGTAAAATAGAAGCAGAATTGAATTCTGAATTTTTATTAAGTCAAAAAATAAGTCTTCAAATATTTTTATTTTAAATATCAATTTTTATATTTTCGCCAAGACTATCAATTCTCTTCCCAATATTATACATAATACCTCACACCATTTTCTAATTATGCTCCTTCAACAATTACGCTTCTTGCATTAAACTGATTGATTTTGAATCTACATTCAACTTATTTAGACAGGAAAGATTATTTTGCTACTACACTATCTAAGCATAATATCACACAACACTTTTACACCTTCCCAATAAAATACAAATCTAATCACGTTACAATGTTTGACGATAACAATATCATATATTGCATGTCATATGATAGAGAATCAAGTTATATAATTAATATAACACTTCATATGAGACCATAATATGTCCAACGCTGCGTAAATATGCCTCACATTTATGGGGGCATCCATAAATAACATTATACAAGAGAGGGTTGGACGAACGATAATGTTTTTCTCAATAAATAGGAGGTCAAAAAAATATAACACAATTTTTTAGAAAACATTGGCTAAAACTTGAATCAGTGATCCAAATTTAATGATTTGGTACCATTTGATTCGTTTCGATAAAAGAAGTCAAATGGTACCAATTTCATTTCATTTGGATTACTGGATCAAATTTTATTGGCCAAATACTATTGGTTATTATGTTTTCTTATAAAATTATTATAAAATCAATAGTTTTTTGTAAATAACTATTGATCCAGTAATCCAAATAAAATAATTTTGGTATCATTGGATTCATTTCACCGAGATGAATCGAATAGTACCTAAATCATCCAAATTGGATCACTGCATCACAATATATTCAAGTTTTTGTAAAATTTTATATATAAACATACGTATTTTGAAAATTTTTTTATATAGTAGGGGGGTCAAGCGCTACTATGAGGAGGTACATAACGTTATTTATAGGTGCCTCCTATTTAGGAGAATTATTCATTCAATTACTATGTACATACACCATTCATCCTCTTTAAAAATCACTAATGAATACATAATAAAAAGCAATATGTAGGCAAACCTGTGCATATGTATATATACATGTACATGCATATATACTTATTGCCATTCTTCTTTTACGTAGTCTTTCAGTTGTCATGATTAGAGTGTCCAATTTCTGCTACTTACATACTCTAAAAGCTCTGCCATGTTTACTGTCAAATTACAGATTTGTGGTGACTATAAAAATAGTATTAAAAAAAATTGAAATTTGAAAATAGTAATATGTAAGTATCTTGTACTGTATGTATCAGGTATTTATGTACTGTATGTTCATTATTTTGTTGCATTTAATAATAGCCAATCAGAGCGTTGTTTGACACTGATTAATTGTAGATAATCAGATAACAGTGACACGCTTTTTGGTTCAAAGGCATGCCCTGTACATGCCCGGAGGCATGCCCTAGGTTACCCTCTACCCTACATTCAACTCATTTTATCGAGATGAATCGAATGGCACCAAAATCATACGATACCAATTGATACTTTTCAAGATATCATAATTTAACCAAAATAAGCTGTGCAAAGCAAATTTTAAAATTAATATAAAATAATAAATAACTCTTGGTAGAACAGTCTGTTTTCAATAATTTTACCACCAAAATGTCCATCTTGAAGAGGCAATTCCAACAAGCCCAAATTCACTAAAATCCAATCACGGGATCACGGAATCGTTAAGGTTTTATTATTGTTTTAATAAAAATAGATAAGTTTAATTAATCAAATTTTCATCAAAAACAATACAAAAACCTTAGTGATCTCATGATCCTGTGATTGGATTTTAGCAAGTTTGGGCTTGTTGGAACCATCTTTTCAAGAGGACCCCAGACATATAGTACAGAGGTCATACGTTACGCATTTCAGCAAAAACCCCCGAAATTTGAAAAGCAAAAAATCAGTTTTTGGCAATTATCTTGGCATCCAGTGGTCCAATTTGAATGGACTTTTTTTTAAAATGAAGCTCTCAGTGAGGCGCATCTTAGAGGTTGGACCCATGAACCCCATATCCGGATATCTGTACAGTTAACCGGATATCCGGGTGTTACAAGTGTTTTACGGATAGTAACCATTATACGTCATTTTTAAACGGATAACCCGCAAGTACCCGCGGGTATCCGCAGGTATCACATGACATCACGGGAATTTTTAACTTACGTTCTATCTGCATGGACTTTCCAATTTGTTGAACTGACTTCGTTTTCACTTGATGAGGCTTATCATTATGCGGGTTGCTCTATCAATAGGTATTGGTATTGTAAAATTATTTTAAAATTTATTTGATAAAGCAATATTATTGTAAGATTATCCGCGGCTACTACTGTCGTAGACAGTGCAAGGATCTCAATGCTAGTGGGTAAGCTTTGTAATTGCTGTAAGCAGTGCAAGAATCTCATGTTTAACAAGTAGACCCTCATGCTAATGAGTAGACTTCGCGACTACGACAGCAATGCACGGGCCTATGGAAGTAACAATCACGTTACTACTAATCGGTCAGTCAGGATAGTAACTGTTATAGTTGAATATTTGTTTATGTTTTGATATGGAACATGTAATGATAATAATAAGTTATTCATGAGTAATTACTATTTAATTTCATATAGTCTGCAAGTTCCGTATTAATTGTAAGTATAAAGAATTTTTATTACTGTATCTGGTTTTAATATTTACACTATAATATTTTATTTGGTGCCCAATGTTGAGATTGTTACCAACAGAGCACCTCCATATCATAGCCAATACAAATGCGTATTATGCGTATGGGCCCCACGAATACAAATAATACAAATGCGTATGTGGTGAAATATGGTTAGTAAATAGTTTACCGCCTATTTGAGCAATATTCTTAAATAATAAATTATTGATTACATAATGTATGTCATTTTTTATCTATAGCAGGGCAAATCTGAATACCCATTAAAATTTCCCAATAGTAAAATTTGAACGTTTACTTAGTGTGGCACAGTTAGGGCATTTTTTTTTAGGATTATTTGCCGGATGGGAATTTTTTATTACTAATCATTACTTAGTCAGGGCAAATTTTAATACCTGGCAGGCATAATTGAAATACCCGAAGGGCAAATACGAAAAATTTTTTATTAGCTTGAGTATAATAATTTTATTACTTATTTACCATTACATACAGTTAATTTTATTCACATTAATTTAGCCGGTGAGTATAAAGAACATTTAATATTTAGCTTACATTTTTTTATTTTTTATTAGTAGCCATTTTTGAACCTAATAACATAATCTATTTTTTATTAGTGGCCCAACTTATATTATATGTTTCATTTGACTAAAACACTATTAAATATATTTCTTCTTAAAACTTAAAAGAAAAGAGCATTTTTTCCAAAAGAGAAAAGAAAAGAGCATTTTTTACAAAAGAGAAATGAAAAAATTCAATAACTCTACCAATTCTTGTCCAAAATTCATGAAATTTCAAGGAAAAATTTTGTGACCATACTCTAATGGTTTGTAGAATTTGAACATATATTATTATGTAGCTTTAAAAAATCTAGCATATGATAGTGATTTTTTCATCTTCATCAAAATTAAAAATTTTAAAAAATTCCGAATCTGGAAATAAAATGAAAAATCATTTTTAATCGATGAATATTTGACTAAATGAGCTGAAATTTTAACTATAGACTCTCGAATATCTATTCTATCAACTTACTTACTGGATTTTTTGAGGTTTCATTTTGAGAAATACCTTCCAACGTCTATTGAAGTTAGAGCAAAATTTACGAAAACGTAGGTTTCTGAATTTTACAAAAACGTTGATACCTCCACGAGTTTTCAATATTTTTTTATGAAATTTGAGTTTCAAATGCTCTGAGATATGCTTTAGAAGTTTATTTAATCAAAGTTGTTTAGTTAGCTTAATAGAATTTCTCGTAAATAAGCGACGAATAGTGGGTTATGTAAAGAAAGTATATAGAAAGAAATAAAAATTAGTAATACGTTTTGTTGTAAAATCTTTTTTTTTATATTTATATTCTATACCATATTTGGATTTTGTTTTATATATTGTACTTTATACTTAATATAGAATCAATTTTATTTTTTTTATATTTATACTCTATACCATATTTGGATTTTTTTTATATATTGTACTTTATACTTAATATAGAATCAATTCTATTTTTTTATGTTATTTATTTTATACCATATTTGTATGAGTCATCTTAGTTGACTAATTATGAGTCATAGTCAGTTATTGACACTTAAAAAAAATATAATAATAGCAATTTAGCCAATTAAATTTTAAATAAACAAATGTCTATTTGAAAGATTACCTCAACATTATGATATAATTTTAATAAATTAATAAAAAGAAAATTGACTAGTGTCCCATATGTAGAATCTAGCAAAAAACAAAAAATTATTATAGATTTATTTTATTGTTTTTTTGAGTAGAAAATATTATGTAATAAAAATAGAATTAATTAATAAAAAATTATTTAAATGCATTCAATTTTTCTAGCTAAAAAATTTATTAAACAAAAAAAATGACTGTTCAATCAAAAGAAAATTTCGTACCAAAATTTGAATATATTACACATGTTGAAAAATTTTTTAATTGCTACTTGAAACAAGATAAAACTATATTTCAAAAATATAATGATAAGCTTATTTACATACATAATACAAAAGAAAAAACATATGATTTTTTTGAGTTATTAGATATATGTTGTTATAATGAAGAAAAAATTATTTATGATAATTTAATTTTAAATTTTTGTCCAACTTGTGATGAAGTTGAATTTTTCAAATGTAAATAAAATAGATTATAATAAAAAATATATAAATATTACTATATAATTTATCTTATTTTCAATAAATTTTTCTTAAAATGCCTGTTTCAAAAACTAAAAGTAAAAAAAAAACAAAAACTGCTAAAACAAGATGTCTAAACTGCAGAAACCAAGAAATTAAATATGAAGTTTCAGAACATAATTCAAATATTTGCAAATACTGCTTCAAAAAAAATTTAACTGAACAGGATTGTATTAAAATCAAGCCTTCTTGTTATAAAGAAGAGATTAAAAATCTTAATAAACTTTTAAATGAAACAAAATTAAAGAATTTTGAACTTGAAAATCAGATTTCAGCTTTGAAACAAAATCATCAATTATTTAAAAAAAACATAGAGAATTTAAACACTATTCTTAATTTTTAATAATTTTCAGAAAAAATTTATAAAAACATAGTGTATTTTACTTAATTTTATAAAAATATTTTTTTTTAAAATGTAAGTAGCTAGATGTAGCATTAATTCAAAAAATTTAAAAAATGTGATTATAAAAAAGAAAAGTTAAAACAAATAAAAAAAATGAATGCCGATGATAAATTTTACTCCACTTTGTTATTAATATTTTCAAGTGTATTTTCAAAATAAAAAACAAACCAATTCCAATTCCACTACCAAATATTGATAATAACAAACCAGATGATAATTCCAATATGCAAACAACTAGTACAATTAATATACTACCATTGAAACCAACAACTACTAAATCTGACTTGATTTTTTAAAAAGATCTAAAGATTTGCTGCAACCTGAAGAATCAACTACTAATTCAACTACAACTACTACTATACCTTCTAGTACCACTTTAAACTACTATTACTAATTCAACTAAAAATGATATTTTTTCAAAAACTACTTCAACAACAAATCTACTAATATTCTATCAAAACCAATATCTAACAATAATATTAGTTGTCAAATTTGCAAAATAGAATTAAAGCAAACTAAAATTAAAGAAAATTTGAGAGAACAAATCAGAAATTCTTTATTAAAAGATTTTGTATGTAATAAATTACAAATAAAATAAAGCACAACAGAATTTGATAATATTAAAGCAATATTTTATAAACTTACAAATGTAGAAATAAGAGAGTTAATTGAAACATTAAAAAAAATATATAGAAAAATATAGTGAAAATTTTATTAATTATTTGCCCAAAGACTTGAAATAAAAAATATATTATAATTTTGATTAATTTATGCTTGGAATAATTGCCACTATAATTAAATTTTCTAATTTATCTTTTTTTTTATAAATTTTATCTTTAATTTTTTATATAAATATATTTTAATTTTTAAAAATCTTAATATAAAAATGGCAACAGTTAATAAAATTAAAAGCAAATTACTTGAATTAAAAAACTTTTTAGAACTACAAAACAATATTCTTGAAATTGACAATACTACACTTTCAAATGCAAATAAAAACCTTTGACAAAAATATTTTATTCTAAATTACAATTATTTAAATTTTATTAAATACAATACTAAAAATGATAAATTATTTATTTGAAAAATAATTTTAGTACTAAAAATTCTTTCTGATATTTTCTTTACATATTTTACAATTTCTAAATATTCAAGAACTTAATTAGATGCCATTTACTGTTTTATTACAAATAGTTTTTGCTATCAGTATATAATTAATATATTAATATTTATATTTATATTAAATTTTTTGTTAAAAAATACTTGCAACTGTATTAAAAAAATATTTATTTTTATTTTCAAATATGTAAAGATTTTTATAGTAGCTTGTTGTCAAATATTTTCAAGTTGTAATTTTTATTGTTAAGTTTTTATTCAGATAATTTTTTTTTTCTTTATATCTTATTTACTTATATTATATATTTTATTTATATTTTTAGCTTGGTTTATTAAACATTTTTTATTTAATAAAATAGAATTTAGTTTTAATGCAAATAATTCTTTGTATTTGCTCAAGCATGTTCACCAATGTCAAGATATCTCTATTTGAATATGTAAAAATAAAAAAATATATACTAAATTTTTCAAGTAACAAGACTATTCAAAACACTAGCTCATTAATGAATAGTATGATGTCTATTAACATATTTTTTGAATATTAAGCATTTGGTTCAGTTCTTATATTAAATGTTTTCAAACAAATGAATAAGAATAACCCAGTGATTGCTTTATTAACAAGTAACTAGCCTCAATATCACAGGAAATTTTGAATTTAAAACAATTAATTCAAGAAGAAATCTACGTATTTCTATAAAAAAACAAATAAAAAATACATTAGTTATATTAAAATTTTCTATTAATAAATTTATAATACTAATATGAATAAAAAATTTATAAAAGTCTTTTGTTTTTCTTGTTTTTTTTTAATATCTAAATACAAAAATGTATACAAAAAAAATTTTAAAATTCTGTTTTAAATTTTTTTGAAAAACAAACAAAAACAACAATTTTTCAAAAACATATATATATTATTGAACATGTATTTTATTAATTAAATTTTTATTAATAAATTTGTACTATGTTAAAAAGTATATAAACTCATTATTTTTCCTTTGGCCAATTATTAAAAAAATATATATTAATAAATAAAAGGTGAGAGAGTCTTACAAACTGTAAAAAATAAATATTTTTACTAACTCTCATTTTTTTACATATACGGCAACCTCATGGGATGGTGGTTCTGTTCTGGTTTTCATAATTGTAATTCATTTATTTTTGAATTATTTATGTTATAAATCCAGATGCCAAAAAATAACACAATTGGATATTATGCTGTTTGAATAGGTCGTGAACCAGGAATTTTTATTTCTTGGGAAGAATGCAAAAAAACAAATAGACAGATATCCTGGTGCTTTGTATAAAAAATTTTATACAAAACAACAAGCATCCGAGTATATTGAAGAAGAAAATGTAGATAAACAGATAAAGTAATAATTTATACAGATAGTTATTGTAAAAAAAATGGTACAGATGATGCTGAAGCAAGTATTGGAGTCTTTTTTAATGATAAT